>VWZF01005586.1:760578-808179 GCA_013396755.1 Sclerurus mexicanus
AGAGCCGCCGTCCCGGCTGTGCCGCTCCGGTGCCCGAGCAGGAGGAGCTTGCCCGCCCCGCCCCGCCCCGAGCGCAGCGCCGGCCCGGCAGCGCCGCACCTGCCGCGGAGGAGGGGCAGGAGGGGCAGGAGGGGCAGGAGGGCCGGGCCCGGGGGCAAGGAGAGCAGCCGGCCCAGCCCCTGTGCCCCGCGGGGCGGGGGCAGCGCCGCTTCCCTCGCTGCGGGAGGGAGAAGGCCTGGCTGAGCCCTTTAAGGAGCGCTGAGTCCGTAGGCAGAGCACCTGGACGGTGCTTTAGTACATAGGGGGAAATAACCATTTTGATAATTGCGTGGAGCAGCTCTAATTCTGAGCGGAGTCTGCATCTTGCTGCCGGGTTTTCTTAGGAGTCGGTTTCTGGTTTCTGTTTCTGTGCAGTTCATACAAAACAGTATGCCCCGAAAAATCTCTGCCTCCATCTCCAACATACCTCCATATTAAATTTTACATCAGAGGAAATCAAGCTTTTCTCATATGACAATTTCCTAAGACATTTTTCAGCATGTGAGCCTTCAGTTAAGCCTTCGGACAGATGATTTTGCCCTGCTATATAGGAAAGGCATCTAGACATACCCCAATTCCTCGTCTCCAGAGCAAACTAACAACTGGAAAGTTGATTCAGAGAGTGCCTGATGCCACATACAGTATATGGAGTGTTTTGGGTAGTAACACAAAGCTTCCCCAACTCAAGTGACAAGTAGATCGGTGTTGACACAATGCAAAAACAGGCAGAGGCCCATTTCTGTTCCAAAACAGAGGCATAAAGACAAGGCCAATGCTTCATACCAGGGCCAGTTAACTCACACACAACACAAAATTGTTGGGGTTACAGTACCTTTCATTCCGGGGCTATTTTGATCTATGTTGGCTTGAACATATCCACACCTTGCCGCGCTGCACAGTGTGGACATGACAAGGCAAACGGTGACTCCCTAAGACCCTTCTGAGCCACTGTAACTAGGAACTTGGCAGGAGCTGGAGTGCAGAACTGCAGGAGGCACGGTGCTGGGGGCTGAGGTGAGCAGAGCCTGAGCAGAGGGCAGTTGGATGAAGCTCCAGTGGATAAAAAAGCATTATGGGGCAGTCAGTGCTTTGCCTCTTTGCCTGGAAGATTGGCTCTGAGACCCAGCATGTCTTACTTGTACCTCCAGGGAAATGACTACCTGAAGAATGCAAAGGGTAAGAACATCCAGGTGGTGGTGTGGTGCAGGCCTTTTTAATGCCTTAGGATTGAAAGGAAGTGCCTAAGTTTTGTAGACTGTAGACTTTCAAACAAGAAAAAAATTACAGAGTCTGCACTGGAGGAGTCATGGACAACTGATATGTACAGGAGTGTTGTCACATTTTGGATGAAGTTATTATGGGTACAGCTGTACGCTGATCATTAATGGCCAAACTGGTTTTGGAAAGACGTTCACAATTTAAGAGAAGCCCCAATGAAGAACATGCTTGAAAAGAGGATTTATTTCCAGGTACAAAGAATCAAAGAATCACAGAATCCTTAGGGTTGGAAGGGACATCTGGAGATCATCTGGTCCAACCCCCTGCCAAGGCAGGGGCACCTGGAGCAGGCCACACAGGAAGGTGTCCAGGTGGGTTTTGAATGTCTCCAGAGAGGGAGACACCATGACCTTCCTGGGAAGCCTGTTCCAGTGCTCTGCCACCCTCAGTGTAAAGTTCTTCCCTATGCTGAGGTGGAACTTCCTTTGTTTCAATTTATGGCTACTCTCCTCAACCTGTTGCTGGGCACCACTGAAAAGAGTCTAGCGATACATTGTATTAAGTATCAGAAAAAGTCACAGAGATTGATACTGATTTTTATTCTTTTTTGTAAAATTTTCTTTTCTGGAAATAAATAATAAGAAGCTTTGTGAACTTCTGAATCCTATTCCCAGCACTAGCAAAAGACTGCAGATGTTTGATAATCCCATAAACAAGACAGGTGTAAATTGGAAAGACTTCGAAGAAGTATCTGTACGCAACAAAACTGAAGTCTACCAAAAAAAGGTGCAGAAAAAAGAACTGCTCCATCTACTTACATGAATCATATTCCAGTTGATCCTACTGTTTTTTCCATTAGCATCCATATGAAAGTAACTTAAGCAGATGACCAAGAACTTGTTAGAATTGGGATTATAAACTTGCAAGAAATAAAAACACTATAGTTTGGGGCAGTTGATAAAAGAGCTTGTGAATCTGAAAATACTAAGTAATCTGTTCTGACCCATGAAAGTTATTACTCCCCTTGTGGAAGAAGACACAGAGAATCTTAACAGAATCCTTCAAGATTCTCTTGGAGAACAAAAAGAACATTAATAACAGCCACAGTTTCTCCCACATGTATAAATCCTGAGGAAAAATTGAGCCCAGTTGAGTATTCTTACAGAGCAAAGAACATGATGAAACCTGAAGTTAACCAACAGTTGCCAAAGGAGCTATTATTAAGGAAGATACTGAAGAGTTTGAGCAGTTAAAAGCAGACCACACTGCTGCATAAGAGTAAAATGGCATCTATATTTCCACTGAAAAGTCATGAAGCCTGTAAAGGAAAGCTGACAGTCTGGGAAGAATAGATTGCAGATTATATTGACATAATGAACGCCACGGAAAAAGAAGTGAAAACAATCACTAAACCATTCACAATTAATGAAAGTAATGAAACAATGAAAACAGATCTGCAAATCAAGGAGAAATGACCAAAAAAAATACAGACGGACCTTCAAGAAACCAAGGTTACTCTGGCTGAGAAAAAATATGTGGTTTCAGTTTTGAATACACCAAAGAAAAACTTCATGGCACAACTAGCCATTTGGCCAGTACTGCTAATAAAAATGATATATCCATGCAAAACTGTATCATAAGAAAGCTGCTGACTGGCACAATGCTATCATCCAAATATATTTGCAGGAGAAATGAATGTTGTGGTCAATAAAACACAAGACTCAGTTAGTGAGAACTGTCTGAAGCAGCAACAGATGTTGACATCTCATACATATTTTATAGGTGGCCTCCTGTCTACCAGTTGTTCAGGAGATAATGTATTTGCATTAGTTGTATCAGAGTCTTTTTTGTCTGTTAAAAAATTGCTGACCACTGAACTTTCTTAAGTGTCTGAAAACATATTACAAAATGACTCTGCCATTTGCTAGTAAAGCTGAGCTCTTCAGGTTGACTAAGGAGCATATATGTGGATTAGGAGGAGCATTAAATATCTTGACACCAATGATGGAAATTGTCCTGGAACTAAACTGTTCTTTTCAGAATAAGACAAGGAAATTTTCTGCTGTGTCTGATGAGATGAAGGTCCCTCTCAAGCAATTAATATCTTCATAGGAGATCTCTGTCTCACTCTGAAAAAATTACAGAAAGGAACAGCCAGTGTTTTTTCTCAGCTGCAAAATACTGTGAGAATTTACAAGAAAAAGTGGAAATGGCTAAGTGTGTATATACAAAGAACGCAAATGAATTGGTGTCCTCAGTGCAAAGTCAGTGCTGGACCTGTTGGCACAGGAGACACAGAAGAACTTAGCCTGTAGACTGTCAAAAAATGGAAGTTTGAAGACTACCATCACTGCTGGGCAAGAAAATGTTTACCTGGAAACTACTGACCTACTCGATAGTAAAACTTCTGCTTCAAAACAAATTTATTGCATCTCTGGATAATTTCTTTCAAGAGCTCAAGGACATAAGTGGTTGTTTATGTCCATATGTTTTATGGACATTAAAAGAAAATGCTGGTGGAATCCAAAGTCTGCTCTCAGTAAATTCTTAGCAATCTAACAGATGCATCTCAGGATACTGGTAAATGGAGAGAATTTAAAACTGCTCAGGAGTCTGCTTTATGGATCAGTAGCAGTCCTTCTTCAGCAATGAAAAACAGCAGCTTCAGTGTTTACAACAGGAAACAGAAAGTTTATGATTGAGATCCGTATTTTGTAAGGGATATTTGTTCTTCATTATGTTGCAGTAGATGCAGTTTGGAACCACTGCATTGTAAGAATAGATACTACAGTGCATTTTATTATATGCATATCAAGGATACAAATAATTGTGTTCAAAGATCCTTGACATACTCCTGGCACTTAAACAAGCTATTGCCAATTTTAAAAGCATTGGAAGTCACCCATGAGAGCTACAAATGAACAACCTATACTGACCTTTAAAAAAGAAAGGGTATGTCATGTTGCTGCCAGCCAAGTCCAGAGTCTCCAGAATCATACTCTCATTCAGAGGCCTGACTGAACGACTCCTATAAAATGGATCTTCTTACCTATTTCCAGTATGTGCTCACTAAAAGCCAGTCAATAAGTAAGAACTTATTTAAAGAGTGGAATTGTCCTATGGCTATTGAAAGCTAGGAGCTAGAGAGCAAGCAGTTCTGTGTAACAGGGAAATGCAATGGATTTATGTATTATATACAACTTCTCTCAAGAAAAATAGCGAATTGTGGCTTGTAGTATTTACAAAGGGTGCGAGTGTTAGAGACAGAAAAATTGTCCTTAAATAAAGGCTTGTCGAGCTGTTTTACTCTCTCTCTCTCTCTATAAAAGCTTATATTGCCTCATCAATACTCCCTTATATATTTTTTAGAAGACTGACTTTAGAGATTGGCATCAGTGTAATTTCTTTATCACTGCAACATATGGCAGTTTTCCCTGCTGCCAAAACACGGCCATGTTTCAGCCTCAGGGTACAGCTGGTTTGAACTTAAAACTGAGACTGCTTTCAAACATAAATACAGAATTTTATGTTACTCCTGACATCATAAAGGAAAAATAAATTCAAAAGTCCTGTTGCTGAAACCTCTATGAACACTACAGTGCCTCAGTTCTAGCCATGCTAGGAAGTGGTTTTTACTCCTAGTTTTTGGACAACATGTAAAATGAATAATAGTCACTGTGTCAGGATCATGTGTATCAATACTGAAAATTTGTCAGTTCAGATTCACGTATGGGTTTGTAAGATTCTGATCTTAGGGTGATTTATGGTGAGTTTCCCACATAACCACAAGTTACAGCCATCTCTGATCATGTGCAATCAATGGTCCTGTAAACCTTCTGCTCAGAGGCTCTTTACAACTCATCCATAATTAACCCATCATTTCCTCTTGCAATGCTCTTCCTGATTTGCAAAGCTGAACATAAACCTGCTGTTCTGGTGCATGTTATCTCAATGTTCTGAAAATTAGCTAGATAAATACAGCCAATTCCTAGTTACATTTGAAAGTATACCCAGCACCACTGTTTTAATTGAAAACATAAAAACATCAAACACTACACTATGTTCTGAGTAAACTGCTCAGATGAGCATTTTCCGGGTCACATGTCAGTACCACAAACATCTAAAAGAAACAAACAGAATAAAGGTCCAACACTAAAAAAGGAAGAAAAAATAATAGCTGCAATCCCATCCTCTATCTTCATTGCAACTGGAGACAGAAGAAAACCCTTAAGTGCCTGGAGTTTTCTGCTTATTGGTCGAGCTGACAAACACTAACTACATGACGGCACCTACTTAAAAGAAGCCCAGTGAGGGGAAAAAAAATAAAACAGGTAAGGGAGTAACTATTCCCTTCTCAGTAGAAGATATAAAAATAGTAGTGTTAGCTGTAACATTAGAGTTGTCTAGGTTACTGCTTTGACCTGGTTCTTTCATTTGGAACAGATTTAGTCACATGAGGTGACATTCCCTACCAGAGGAAAGAAGCTTCCTGACAGGTAGGAGAAAGCACAAGGTCCTGCTTGAACCTTGCACTGCTTCCTCTGCTATGTATGTTTTTCTGAATACAGCCCTGGATGCAACCCTTAACATTGCCAGAAAGGAAAAAACAGAGTGGAGGTTACACAAGAAACTAAAAAACCAGTTCTGTAAGCAACCTGTATAGCACTGTTGGTAAGTAAATTGCTGGCCACAGCAAGTTAACAATTTTCTTATTCATCTATCTCCCTTTCCTGGATCTCCCCTACTCCAAAAGAACAGTTGAGCATGGCTCAGCCTGAGACTGCTTTAAACAAAAACATTTTCCACTTCTAAACTGTTGAAATAAAATAGTCTGGCACATTAGATGTGACAATCCACAGCTTTTATTTCTGTGAAGTAGTAGGTGTATTTCTAACATCAAAGAAACATATTTTACTGCCAGTACTCTGAAAATGTAGTTTCTCCATTTAGCATGTGGCTGCTGTGGGAGCATCAGACTGAAGGCTCTGATGTACGAAAACTTCCATAAACTGACGAAAGGGATCATGGCATGGCTGGCAAAGGAAGAACAAGAGTAGAGCCTGGGGTCACGAAGAGGGAGAGAAACTATACACTCCTGCAAGGATTTTTCCACTGTGATAGATGAGCTTGTGTATACGTAATGCTTTATGGAGCCTGGTGCAAACCTTGGTACTGTCGCTCTGCTAATGAAAACATAGGCCTTTGTGTAGAGCACTTTGCATGCCTTTGTTTTCAAAACCAGCGAGCCTAAAGTTCCATGGTATCTTTACTCTTTCCAGAGCTTTTTCTTACATTCACTTCCTTTCTACAATGAAAAGTAGCACAGGGATAGTGAAGATCAGAAAAAATGACTGAATGTTTGCTGCAGTTTTAATTCTGGGACAATTAGATAACCAGTCTTCCTCCTCATAAGAGGGAAGATGCAGATGTTAGGAACCTGTAGGGAGAGGAAGAGCTCATATAAGTCATTTATTGAGTTTAGTCTGTCCGTAGAACCAAAGAACTTTCTATCACCCTTTCCACAGCTACAGCTGGCAGAGCTGACCTCACTGTGCTAACTCTGCACACCAGCAATTCCTTCTTCACACAGTTAAAAAAACCTATTTAATCATAAAGCCCTGTAAGTTTCTAACCTCTGAAGATGAGCAGAATAAGAAGAGCTAGCAGGTACATATTAGAAACACAGCATGTGACAGAAATATAAGCATGTATAGTCTTCCTCAACCTGAGACTATTTGTTTTCCAGGTACTACCTTGAGAGTAGTTGATTCCTTGTATGATCAAGGACTTCCAGTCTTTCCCCATGGAAAAGCACCTGCAGATATCAGTTATTGTAGGCTGCTACACCCAGCATGTACAGTTTGAGGCTTACTACATTTTAAGTTGTTTCTGCAAATGCTACCAACCAGTGTGTGTTCTAACAGTTCTCTGTGTTTTTTAGAGCATTACTGAAGGTCCTGTGTGGCTTCATGCTGTCAGAGCATGAACCCATAAAGAGTGCCAGGAAGAACTACACAGACTTCCAAAATAATGATGTTCTGCAGATATCGGTGATATAAGCTTACTCTAGCATCAGAGTGTTTGAACTGAGACCCCTGCATCTTGCCAGCATTTATGCACTGGAAACAGAAGATATTCTAGTCGACACACTCACTGAAGAGATAAACCCACTCACAGTGGTACTTATGCAATATGGAAACCTTAGTTTCTGAAAGCCTGTTATTTTCATGTGCATGACTAGTGCTGTTAAATCAGTGGAGAAGAACATTCTTAGCCATACTAGTGGCAGAAGTGTAGCTAGCTAGACTAGTTCAGACCAAAGATTCACTTAACACAGTGTAACTGAACCTCACAGGTTGACTTCCCAATGCTTAACTCCTTAGTTAAGGGACAATAGAAATCTGGTACAGACAGTTTCCTAACAAAAAACTGTTTTTTTCTGATAGGATAGCATTTTTAATCAATCAACTAACTGGTAATAGAAGGTGAATGTAAGTTCCACATATATACAAATTTGCTTATTTTGGATGTTGTGAAAATACCAGTAGGGATAAGGAGTGTGCTTGTCATAATATATATCCTTTTGTCCATGTTTGCCAGAATATATGTTTTGTCTTTTTGCAATATTGACATTACGTAACCATGGAAGCATCTGAATGTTGTAAAAGCCACTCTAACACATCTCTGCATGGTTGCCCAATAAATGAGAAATTCAGACACAGTTCTCTGAAGGGTCCATGTTCACTTCCTCAACAGTGTGCTGGACAGGTTAGGCTGCATGCTTGGTGGTCTGTAATATCACCACTTGGATCATGATGAAAGACAAGAAACAGTGCTCCATACACCAAATACTAGACAGACTGCTTACTCCATGTGACACAAGACTGGCTGTATCTTGAGAGGAGATCAGATTTAGGTACACCGACTGTCCCTCCACCTGGTAGGTATGGGAATAGTTATGTATGTATGTATTTTTCTATGTATATATTTGGAGCTGAACTTCTGTAACTCAAGGATTTTTAACAGGTATGCTAGACCAGAACACAATATACCTCTTTTCATCACTACAAAAAAATCAGAGATGCTATAACAAAAAAAACTCCGCACACCAACAAATCAAACAAATCAAATAGAATATTTGATGTATTGACAGACTGACAGCTAACATTTATCTAAAATTTAAGTCTGTTGAGCTCATTTTGGACAAAGAGCAAGTGGAAGATCCCTAGCACATCAGTTAGAAGTCCTCATCACTGACAAATTAGGAGACAAAATCCCTACATTGGATACCAAAGTCTTGAAACCCCTCAGCCCCTTTCTGGATTATGACTGTACTCAAGGAAGACATATGTGCTATGCTTCTAAATCACTCTCTTAAACAAGGGTATCTGAAAAAAAGAATGAAATATTAAGCAGCAGTTGAGTGGTGGCTTTCAGGATCACCATTTTGGACTCACCTACAATCCCCTTCATGTCACATTTAGGTCCTAAATCCTTTGTTAGATGGTTCTTGGACTTTCACAGCTGTGTGTGCATTTCTCACCCTGTAAAAAGTCCATGAAAAGACCCTCATACCTCTAAGGTTCTGTAAAATTGAACATGCAGAAACTGCAAGGACTGTACTAAGAGCCACCTAAGTGCCTAAGAAATTGAAAGAGAGTATGGCTTTTGAATAACTCAAAGCAGAAAACATAGCTTGTGCTCTTGTGATTCTTTTTTAAGGTTCATCCCTTTATGTTATTAAAAAAGAATTGAAAATGTGACCTGACTTAGATGCAGACAAGTGTGAGTCCTCATTTAAATTTAAAATCATTTTGTTAACATAGTTATCTTGGTTGGGATTACAAAAAAAAACCCCATCAATTACAATAATTTATCATAGCTGCTAAAAAGAAAGTACTGAAATTACAATTATACCTGAGGCAAAAAAAAAAAAAAGTTACTTTATCAGCATACTTTTGCTGAGTACTGGTAAATGGCAAGGATAGTATCACAGCATACAGCTATGCTGTTCTGTTCTATCTTTAGTAGCTTTTAGGCTAACCTGGCCAAACTTGTAGTGAAACAGAGGAGTGCTTACACAAGTTACTAACATCATCTGATTGTGACTGCAATAAGTACCAGCTGTGGTACAGTATGTGAACTATGGACAAAAAAGGGTAACTAAGATATATACATATTGATGTGAACTTCAAGTGGTAACTGACATGAGGGCCAGGAATGCTCCTTGACCTATTTTATTTGGTAGTTTATACAACTAATTTTTTTCAGATAGAAAAATTTGATTGAAAAGAGAAAAGAAAGTGAATGATTTTCTGCACAGGCAGTAGGTTGAGCTGGCTTACCATGCAAGCAAAGGAGCCTTTCTTGCAAGGGGACGGAGAGGTGGATTCTCCTTTAGATACAATGTACTATTAGACTGCAGTACTAAATTGCTCCTGGTAAGCACACTAAAAAGGTAGCTGAAAGTAATTTCAGGATGACAGATTCCACTCTGGGAACCAGGCACCTGTCTGCACAGATAGATAACAAGTTGCAGGAGATACTAAAAGGCAGACTGCAACTAACTTTCAAGAGATATACCTCTGATTTATGAAAATGTCTAAATCTCATTTAAGATAGGACTGATAATCTACTTTCATTCCAGATACAGTGAAATACCTTTTTTTTTTAATGTATTTTATTTTATCCAAAACAACAGAAGTCACTGCTCAAGTCATTTACCGGGCCTGTAGTGGAAGTTGAATAATCTGGTCTGAAGCCAGGAGGGTTGGGAGTTGTCTCAGAGGTCACTCTGTACACCTGAGAAGAGACAGAAAGCTGCAAGGAGGGAGACAGATTATGGAAGTGATTAAATGAAACATTTGGCTTATAACAGCAGGGGCTATAGATGATAATAGACCCTCCTGTCCATAAAAGCAATAAAAGCATACAATTGTGTGTCTGTGTATGTGTGTGCATGAAGGTTGTCTGGTGGGGGCCTGACACTAAGCACAAAACTGTCTCCTGTTTCGTGCTGTGTCCAGACAAAAAAAAGGGGCTTTTGTGTATAGTTTGAAAGGAACAGAACTCAAATGAGCAAGATGCCTTCAGAAGAGTCCTTGAAGCCAACTTCTGTTTCATCCAGTGGAAACAACTTGCAAAATCAGAAACACCAGCTAAAATTCTAAATTTAAAACAAATATTGTTGCTATTTAAATCCCAGTCTACAGTGGCAATAAAGAAAACATATGTATGATACCCTCTGACAAACACACACAATTCATTAATAAAATGCTAAGCTGTAAAAAGTAACAACATCTAAACCTTTCAGAGTTGCACTGTTATTAGGAAACAGGAACACGTTTCACAGTTTTTCATGATTTTTCATAATAGCTTTTACTGTACTTTAGCTTTTACTATTTTCAATTTATACACTGCACTACAAAAGAAAAAACACCTTATTTATGCCTCAGAAAGACAAAACATCTGAAAAAAAAGTTAATTTTAGCAAAAGGTATAACTGCTATTTTAAAAATTGCAGAGTTACTTTCCACTCTACTTTCTAACCTGTATTAGGAAATTATGGAAGAGCCTGAAATACATGTGAATGAATTCAAAGAACAAAAGGCAATGGTCAACATTATGCATTCATTAAAAAGACTAAAATGTATCTTGCTTTCTTATGGGCAGCTGCAACAGTCTGAATTGTTACAAGTTGATTTAATGAGAATATCCATGCAGAGTGTGCTGCAGTCTGCTAGTGAAGATCACTGATATATGCATTACAGCACTAGAAGAGAGAGGGAGAGAGAGAACAGATTATGAGATAGATGTTGTTTTTTCTCCCATGTGAAGAGTCCACAAAAGTGTCAGAAAAAAAAAACACACTGCATTGTTTTAGCAATTAACCATTACAAGATAACCCACATTTTCCAAAGAGATTAAGGTATTAAACAACAAATAACTTACCACACTCCCTCTTCTGTCTGAACAAAGGGGGAAAGAATGAAGGAGCAGGTTGCAGAAATCTAAAAATCTCAGTTGTCACTGGGGTGAGAGGTGAATTTGCCTATGCTACAAAAAAAAAAAGGATGCCCTGCAGGGATTGTTTCTACAGTCTTAAAAGAGATTTTACACCAGGACAAAGCTGGCCCCTGTCACAAACCATTGAAGAGTCTGGCAGTACTTCTGGCAAGAGAAGCTTTGCTGCCATAGTTCAGACAGGCCATCAGCAGGCATTTCCTCTCGAGTAACTCAGCGTATGGAGTTATTTAAAGCCTCCCTCATCTCTAGGCTGAGAGACCTGCTACTTGTAGGTACAGCAGGGAACCTCAGCTCAAGGCAGCTGTTAGATGCTGAGTCCGGGTCCCACAGAGAGATGCTCAGAGGGATTTTTGTCAGCAGCTTACTGGAAAAAGGTTCCAGCAGTTTTGTGCATATGAAATTTATCATTTGTTACCGCTGATCATTATAGCCTTCTGTGCAGAATTGAATTCCTTAATTCATATTAGAAAAACATGAGTCATCCTGACAAACTGTTTATCAACTAAAGAAAACTTCACCATTTTCAGCATTTTCTAGCCCCCAAAAGTACATTAGTCCCTACAGAGTTCCTCAATTAATGCTTGAGAACACTGTTTTTGCATTTGATTATGTATATAGGAAAGTGTTGTAGCTTTGTCATGATCCCAAAGACATCTGACACAATGCAAAAACTCTGCCTTCAAGGAGTCTCAGTAAGTCTGAGTCATAACACTGAAGCTTTGAAGCTTAATCATGTCCTTTTATACAATCTAAAAATGAATTTTTCGTACATGAAGATAATACTTATTTAAATATTTGGGAACCTCTTTAATAGTCTATTTTAGAAGCCCCCAGAGCAACCTGACACTTACATATTTAGCCACTGTATCTGTATATATAATTAGTAAATGTAACTGTTCAAAATACATCTGTGTCCCACATGCTGCCCCTAGATTTTTGATGCTGTGGAAAAAAGTGGCACACAAATGGGCTCTCTAGCTTCAGTAATGATTTCCACTTGGACTCTAATACTGGAAGTCATGTGCTGGTATCATTGAAACCTTTTTTGTTTCTCTAATGCATTCTCTACCAGCAAAATTTGTATATGTAATCACTCAAGTAAATGGTGATACATGCAAATGAAAATGAAAATGCCCAGAAAACCTGTAGGAAGAATTACTGTACATAGAGTAATTAAGAATAATGCAAAATTAACTAAAACAGTACAGAATTATTTGTCTTATCTATATCCTCCTCTGTGACATATATTTATGGGTACTGCTTTAGGTGTAGACCAAATCATTTGTAGTGGACATTACTCCTTTTACAATAGTGTGCTGCAATAATTCATACTGGTTTATTCCTAAATCAAATGAAACATAATATTTTATGGTAAATGAAACAAGTAGAAAATAAGTCTATCTTCCCCTGATGAGTAATATGAATACATGTTGACTAAAACTGTATCTCTAACAAGGGCTTCCACAGGGTATTTTACAGTAAGATGTAGAACAAACAAACAAAATGAATGTAGCAGACAACAGTACATAGTTATGAAAATCTTCCTTCAGGAATTTCTTTCCTGTCACTGAATTATACTCCAAACCCTTAGACTTTTTGATCCATTTTAAGGGCAGATTTTTGTCTACAGCCTTAGATTCTTTCATATTATTTTCATTCCTATTTATCCTTTTCTGTATAAATGTTATTGAAGTCATTGGGACTTCATGTTTTAAGGTCAGTCCCTAAATGGTTGCTACTTTAGAAGAAAATTATTTCAACCAGAAATTTAAGAAAAATTTGTGTTTGAATCAGCAAACTTGACTATTGTAACTCTACTGGTGAATGCACATCTTGGAAAAGTTAGATGATAGCTTTTCATTTGTTTCTTGGACTAAATGCTAAATGAATATGATGTATTTCTCCAATCACTCTGTAGTTCATCTTTTGGTAACACAATATTACACATTCACCTTTACTTCAAGGTTTTTATTGAAAGGCTGTAGGTTGTAATCCTATGGTCACATTTTCTTTGCTCTGGAGTCTGGCAACTTCCCCTAAGAAAAGCCTCTTTCAGCATTAGTGTACATGCATTTGCTTCTTGGAAATTAGAGGACTTGAAATCCATGGCAATGGCTTGTGGAAGCAGCCAGGAAAGATGTGTAATCTCAGTAGGGCATTCATTGAAGCTTTGCAAAGCATCCTTTGTGTGCCCCAGGCAGACTTTTAGCTACTGCATGTGTAGAAAAGTACAGGTATAGGACAGGGACTCAAATGCTACTTACCCAGCATAACACTGATTAAGCCACTTAGCTATTAAACCGCACTGTAACTTCTCCAGCTTCTTAAGATCTATATATAAGCCTTCTTTAAGACTGAGATATATATAAAATGGTTTTAGAAGTGTTCACTGAGGTCATTTTGGTTTTTCCATTCTGCACAAGATCTGGCTTCCCATAGGTAAATAAAAAAGACTTGAATTTCAGGTAAATCACACCCGCTAATACAGAATTTGGAAATTGCAGAAGGATGCAATTAAAGTGTAAATGGAATAAATCGGTTCTGCAACTACTTATAGAAGCATGGAAATTCAATCCCTTGATACATCAAGTTACAGATATTAGAACTAAGTTATAAAGTTCTGTATACAAAATACATCACAACTGTATAAATATTTATGCATCATCACAAATTAATACCATATGGAGAAAATATAAATATCCTTTATGGAAAAATATTACATTATTGTAGAAGAAAAATATTGCATTATATATACCAGCACATATATTTCTTATGTGTTATATTTCATGACAGAAACTCCAGCAGATAGCTGGTAAATGGGTTCAGAATATTAACTTCTTCTGGACCATCAGATAGCTACTGCAGTGGTAGTGCAGTAAAATCATGGCTCTTGTTACTGCCTCAAGTCAGTACAAAGGACAGTGTTTGTCTTGGGTGACATTGGTGGACCAGCAAAGCCAGCCCAAGGTGAGCCATTTCACCAGTTTCTTCTCACTGTTGGTTCACTCCTCCTCACTGGAGCTGGTACAGTCGTTTCTGTCACTGCTGGAGTGAAACATTCAGGGAGCAAAGTGCAAACTCTCACAAACAAACCAACCAACTTACCTGGCAGCAATACAAGTTCAAGGTATTCATACTCCTCCTGTCATCTGCCTTTTGTTTTTCCTCCTGTGTTTCTGGTAGCTTTCTGTAGGACTAATCAAACCATCAGTAATTGATACAGCTTTGAAAAGGTATAGCAATTCTTTTCTTTGTTAAATCAGACCAACTACATGACGATGTTTGCTCTGAAGAGTTTCTATACTCTCGCTCTGGCAGCAGAGATGAACTGAAGCCAGGGTTACAAGAAACAATAAGGCTGTCAGTTGTCTCAACTAGTATTGCCACTGAGAAGAGAACATGGGGAACTGAACCCTGTGAGTAAAAATGAAGTAAAAATGCATGTGTAATTGCTAAAATTAATTAATTCCAGTACCGGGCTGGCTCAATCTCAAATATGCTGGCTCCTACTGTGCACTTCCAAGTCAAAGTAACCTGCTAATTGAGATACAACAATATCTCAGTAAGATAGGAAAAATACTAAAGATGACATCAGGAAGATGACAGCAAGCCACAGTCAACCAGGAGAATTTAGATGGAATGTCTTTGAAATCAGTATTATCTGAAAAGGAGCTAGTGACTGGGCTGGTGTGTGACCCTGCAAGGCTGAGCTCACTGCACTTGCCATAAACTTCATCCACATAAGTACTTGACAAAAATTCCTTTAAATAAAGCACTGCAGCCACCTAGCCTTGAAAAGATGCAAGTGTTCAGGAACACTGATCACAGACTAGAATTAAGCAAAATCATTCCATGCATTTGTAGAACTTTAGAAGCCAGTAAGAGATGGATCAGTTAAAGCCAATAAGACTAACAAACTGAATTAAGTAACAGAACAACCAGAAATCACTAAAAGGCAACAGTGATCCATCAGTGAGTCCATCTCTCTTGAGTTCATCTTTACAAAGTTGCAGAACAGTCATTTTTGCTTGGCTCATAATCAATTCTTGCTATGTTCTCTGGTTCTGCCTAACACTGATGAGATAAGGAACAAAAGGATCAATGCTCTCATTGTGTTTACAGGGAAACCAGTAATCAGGACAGAGGGCTCAATTCCCTGAATCCTAATTACACATGAGTTTGCTCAAGTATCCATTTAGACTGCCGTAAATTATGAACAAACAGCAACAAAAGAGGAAAACAATGTCAGCGGTAGAAAATATGGACAGGATCAAATATAAACTTATGCCACTGCTGTATAAGGACACTTCTGGTTTTCCTCTGCAGTCAACTGCTGCGTCATTCCCAGACCACAAATCATTTTGCAAACCTCACCTGCCTCCTCTCAAAAATTCTCAAATTGGCACCCATTAGGAAAAAAGGCTCTTATTTCACTGAGATTACCTGCCCATCTGGACTCTTACTCTGATTCCTTATCTTCTGAATAGTAAAGACAGCAAGAAACCTTAGTAATACCACGCAGCAAAACAAGCTGTGACAGATATTCCCATTCTTCCTTATCTAAAGGGAATTTTCAATAGGTCGATCAGAATTTTGATGCTAGTTAACTACCAAAATTAATTTCTGATTTTCCATTCAGCTACAGAACTAGCTGAGAAAGAAAAAACACACAACATATAATCAAAACCGGGATGGAAAAAAAAAGAGTCAAAGAATGGTCACAAATGTACTTTTTATTTTCCAGGTGCACAGTAGCTTGAGAAATTTAAGAGGTGTGAAAGGATTAAAAGGAGATCTAGTGTTGCAGTCTAAGGCACAAGTACACTGTGCCAGTTACACTATCTTTCTCTGATGTGTTTGGCACTGTCCAGTGTTGAGACCAGGCTTCTAGTGTACACGAACTCAGTCGGATAGTCTGTGTTCTTCTCATGGGCTCTTTTGTTAAAGAGCTACTTGAGAACTGATATATTTGTTAAATTCCCTGGAAAAAAATCCGACTCCTAGTTCAAGAAAAATGGGTCCCTTTTGAAACACTATCTAAACTGAATACACATACATTAATTTTTTAATAATCATACTTACAGATACTTTATATAGGAAAAAAAAAGATCCAAGCTCTTGATTACTTGTATTTAATATCATCATGGTCACACTGATAAAACACCAAATTATCAAAAAGAAGAAAAAGCTTTTCATCTCAGTTCTTCTGCTTGCTACAGTCTAAGAAAGAGTCTTCAAAATAAAAACCTTGTACTTCTGGTGCTTCTTTATATGCAAAAAGAACAGCCTTGTGCCATCCTCAGTGATAGGAAGTGACAGGCAGAGCATGACATCACTCTTTGTTTTTAACTGACTGCCTTCTGGTGAAATTATTTTGCTGTCAGTAAATATTATGGCAGTGTTAATCACATTCAGGCTTTACGGAGACAGAAGCCTTGTGCTGAGTTTGATCCCAGAAGCTGGAAGTTCTTAGCTTTTGAAGGGAGAATCTTTGTTTCCAAATTTGGCACAATGGCTGATCCACAGATAGATCAACGTCTCAGAGAAATGCTAAAGTACACATCAAAGGTATACAACCACCAAAGGCATCCATGTGGATTTTTGCACTGCAGCTACACCACACAGGCTCATCACTTATGAAAGTATCAAAACCTGTACTCAAGAGCACAGGTTTAGTCAGCAATTGAGTACAGATAATTAAACTTGTCACCAGTCTGACTTCCGCAGCTTTTAACAGCTTCCACATTCCTGTTATCACTACATCACTTTTCTTAGTATCATTACATGTGCAATGTCTAAAATAAGATAGGGTCAGTAAGCTTACTACCAGAGAACAAAGACATGTTTCTATCCTCCTGTGGACAGTGAGAGTCTTTAAAATAAAGAAGTGGAGAAACTGCACCTTCACAATGCCCAAAGAGTGCAGAGATCCAGCACCAACCACGCTCATGCTACGCATTGTCTTTCTAGATCTAGTTGGCTTTCTTCATCCATCAACTTGCTTTTTGGCTTCCCTCTAAGGAAAACACTGCCATTCATTAATCCAGTATTCAAGCATGCTGTAGCTTTAATAAATATCACATCATTATTGATATTATTAAATAATACTACTAGTAGAGGACCAAGTTCTGAAAACCCAAGTTTTGCATGCCCACAATAATAAGAACAACTAGACAGATGCAAGAGCAGAAAATAGGTATTTTCCACCTTAAAAAAAAAAAAAACGGCAGAGCAAGAAGTCTGGTCGTTTCTCTGTCCTTCGCTAACACTCATTTCTTTCAGGCAACCATTACCATGCATTAAGAGCTGCAAACAGCACATACACAACTTCAAACCATAGAGGAACTACTTATTGGTTAATTCACATGGCAGGTGGAATTAATAAATCACTAAAGTCTTTTTGTAAGACACCCTATAGTCGTCGTTGAATCAAGTGGTCGACCATCAAGCTCTGCTGTTTCCTCCACCAGGCTAATAGTCCTTAGTGCTGCTCTTTCTGCTCTCCTTTCTCTGAGGATTCTGTATCTTCTCATGCTTTGCTTTTTGGATCTATGAACTACTGACTCCAACTCCACAATTTTGATTCTGTCTACAATTTTACCTTTCTTATCTTGCATGGCTCAAGGCTTTCTCAGTACTTCCTCACAGGTCCTTCTCGCAATTTTTGCCCAAGTCAGGAGGAAAGGTTATTTGGTTGGGCTGGAAAAGGAGGTCTGCGCCCCGATGGCGCTGTGTAGCCTACAAATTCTGAACACTGCGGGGGAATGGGAAGGACTTCCATGCGGGAGTAGGTTTTTCCAGATGACACCTGCTTATAAAATCATTTTTTCTGTTACTGAGATGCTTATAAGGAAACGCTATACACCTTGACGAGAGCACGGGGCAGCACATCCCTAAACGCTTCCACGTTATCACTATCCAAGTAAAACCCGGAAAACACAGAAAGGAGCGGGTGCGACGCGTTGTGTGCCCCGAGAGGAGCCGAGCAGCGCCGCTCCAGGCGGCGACAGTCGCGACATGACGTAGCTGGGAAGGGAACTGCGCCAGCCCGCGGCTTCGGGAGCATTCCCGACGGGACGGGACCGGCCCCGCTCCCCGTGCACCCCGGCGCCGAGAAGAGCCACGGCAGGGCCAAGGGCGTGGGAGAAGCACACACCGCCGGGGCGCCACGAAGTGAGAACAACCTGGCCCGCCCGCCCCTTGCCCGGGATGTGGGAGCATTCCCTTCCGGGGCGCCCCGGGGCCGGCCGCGCGCAGGCGCAGCTGCGGCGGCGGCGGCCGCGATGGGCGGGCGGGTGACGCGCGTGTTCCGCACCTTCAACGTGGAGAGCCGCGCCCGNAAGGCACTTACAGAGGGTCAGCTGCTGGGGCAGGTGATGGGGGCACTTACAGGGGGTCAGCTGCTGGGGCGGTACCCAGCGTGCCGCACAGGTGTTCTTCCCGCTGCGCTGTGGCAGGTGACCCTCGGCAGGTGACCCTCGGCAGCGCCGCTGTGTGAAGCAGTGTTGTTAAGGCCAGAGCTGTGGGAAAGAGCTACACCTTTCTGAGAAGGCCCCTGCCTCTTGGGGCAGCGATGAGCTTGGAGGACTAACAAAAAGGATATAATTTGACTCAGATTTGTCTTTTCTCCTTCTCTCCTCTTTCTCTTCTTCTCCTCGCTGGCTTTAGATAGCTCAGAAATAAAAGAAGAAATTCAAAGAAAGGACAATAGGCTTCTCGCGTTGCTAAAAGATGTTTATGTTGAGTCCAGAGATCCACCAATACGGGTGAGTACGTCTTTCTGTAGGAGCCATACCAGCAGCAGCTTTGTGGTCTTCAAATTCAGTGCAAGTTCTGTGTCAAGAAAAATGCTCTGTCAATGCCTAAAAGCTGCCTTCTTTTAATAGATAAAAGGGGTGGGTTTATTTCTCTTCTGTATATCAGTAGCATTGTGTCTGACCCTGTGTTTTGAACATGTAATGGATTGTGATTATACAAGCTTTTAAATGCTTGCACAGTCTTCCTTTTTCACATCGTGTTGATCCTGTTTTTCCACCTAGTTCCTTCTTCTGCTTCCTCTAAGGGAAGACAGTTGTCCAACCTTTTGCAGAGATGCAGGAGTATGCCAGAGATTGCTTGTGGAATTGTTAGAAGAGATTGGGACTGCTATGGCAGCAGGGATGTGGTAGAGGACAAAGATGTTAACATTTTAATGGAGTCTTTAACTACTGATGTTAATGTCATATAGTGCTGGGACTTTTTCCTACATGGCTGATGAAGTGCTCTAGGCTTTTCCTGCATAAGCTTACAGGTTGTATGGTTATCAGTTTCCTTATTGCCAGTGGCTGCAATCTTTGACTTGGGAAGGCAAAGCATACTCCGAGTAAAAGGCTTTCAGTTCAGTTCAGACTGGGGTTCAGTCTCCTGTTTTCCCTCATGTTATGTTACGGCTTGTGCATTTTACCTGTTGCATTATTGGACCACTTTTTTCCAGCGACTTTGTTCAATAATAAAATTTTTATAATCATCTAGCAAAATTCCATATCTAATTTGCCACTTACATCGTATTCAAGTTTAAAAATATTTAAAATGCAAACAGATTTCTTCAGTCTCTCTCTGAAGTTTCCAAGTAATCTCTATCCTTAATTTTCATCACAGAGGTTTAAGACTCTAATCTTCAAAGTGCTGAAGGTCTAATTTCAGTATCTTTCAATATTCATTTACAAGCCGGTCAAGAGAGATTTGAGAAGCCAAAAGTGGAACAAATCTTTACTTGATTCCGTTCCTACTCTGAGGTTGCTGCCACATAAGACTTGCTCGTGTGGTGTGTCTGCTTGCAGTTGTTAGGAAGAGCATGACTGATGTGTAACCACAGAGTCTTGTGGGCAAAACTTAATCTGGAAGCTTTCTTCCATTCCTGATGTTACCCTGACAGCTTTGTGCACTGTGTACCTTCTGTGTACGTACCTCTGTGTATGTTTGGTATGACTGTCTGTAGTAGGTGAAAAAGCACCAGCTCGGCCATCCTGAAGTGACAGATTCCCAGAGAGAGATTGTTTATTTAAGGCTTGAAAGATCATTTATTTAAGACTTCATTATCTGAGCACAGCTTTAGCACAAAGTAGAAGGAAGACATGGAGGACAGATCAGACATTCCCTGTAGTTTAGAAACAGACACACAGATGCTATAGCATCCACATCAATTTTCTCAGCATGTGAGGTAATACCGAGTGTGTGCTAATCAGTGGCTGTGGACTCTTGATTACTTTAAAAGTACTTTTTCTTAAATTTAAGAAAGATTTAATTGTCTTTTTTTTCCAGTGTCATTCACTGATTAAATCTTAATAAAAGGGAATATGAAGAAGACAAAACAGGTTGGAAATTACTTGAAAATATGAAAGGACCTTGGAGAAGAGACTTTGTGTGTCTTTGTGCTGCAGTAGTCATGGCAATTAAACTCTCTACGATGCTGCAAAAGTTTCCTTTTGTCCAGGAAAGCTTGTTCTCTAGACAGAGCAAAACTAGGAATACTTTTAGTAGCAAAACTAAAATTTGAAAATGAAAGAAAGGGAAGAGAGAGTTTATGAAAAGTTTTTCAGTGATATCAGAAGGATACCAATTCAGATGATTTTTTTTAAATTTTTTTTTGTCCCTTGCAATGAATCAGTACCACCTGTTAGGCCTTAAGAGTGCAATGGATGGGAGTTTTTCTGCATTTGGTTGGGAGTTCAGAGTTGATATTATATGTAGAATGGTTGTGGAAGAAATTACAGTCTGTGCAACACTAAGAAACAAGGCTGCCTAAGCTTTTTTCCTGTTTATTCTCTTTTTTGTGTGTATGTGTGTGAAAATGGGGAAGGCTAACAGAAAATGCATAGTAAACAGAACTGCTGTTAAGCTCTTTTTGTTTTCTTTCCCACAATTAGGTAAAAGATGGAGGTAGTGAACATCTTCCATGTAAACAGGAGGAAAAGAGACTTACAAAACTAGGCCATTTTGGAGCTCTAGATGTTAAGAAAGTTTCCAAAGGCAAAATTTCCATTGTGGAGGCTCTGACACTTCTTAATAATCATAAACTTCATCCTCAAATATGGACTGCAGAGAAAATAGCAGCAGAATACAGCCTGGAACTGAAGGATGTCAATTCTCTTCTGGAATTCTTCATTCCTTTCACCATAGAGGAATTTCCTAAAGAAACCAAAAAAGCTATAAAGTCAACATAAAAATACTTGCCAAAACCTTGTGTGATCTTATTCATGTCTTAATTTTACTCTTAAGTATATTCAGTGTCTGAAAGAGTTGGTAATGTCATCCAACAGGGCCACTTCCTTAAACCACTGAGATGTATTCAAGCAATTCCATTCCATGTTGGATGGCTTCCATGAAATGCAGCAATGACAGAATATGACTAGTAAGTGGTAAGAGAGCATGTCACAGTTCTGATGATCCCATTCAAATGTTATGAGTTCAGTTAAAGCACTTTAACAGATTGCCTTTCTTAGCAGAGGCTTCCTGGCCTGCAGCTAAACAGGTGCTCTGTAGTTTCATGTTGCAGCGTTCTTTCGAGGACTTGCTGTCAAGGTGTGTGTCTATATAAGCAGCTGTATTTCTTTTGTATAAGAATGGAATAGTAATTATATTTTGTAAGGAAGGTTAACCGCAAGATTATTTGGGAAATTCGGCTGTGTCAAACATATAATAAAAAGATGAGTAGCAAGAAGGTCTCCTTCTGGTGCTGGAACAGTAATGGCTGATACGTCGGTCTTTTTCTACTCTATTCTGATTTAGCATAAAGTACCTGCACCTTCCTAGTGCTGTCAGTCAGGGAATTTGTAAAGAGTTGATGATCTAGCGTCACTCTCTTGTAGCAGTCCATGGCATCTGCTGTATGAGAAATAATGTTTCATATTAATAGGTGAAATGCAACTGGATCTACTAATTGGACCCACTAGTAGGTCTTTTGTGAATGTGTTCCCTTCCTATTACAACAACCTTTTTTCCCCGTGGAGGCCTTGTCTTGACTGACCCAAATGTGGGCTAGATCAGGTCATGTTTACTCACAGCACATTACCCACATACTACCAGATTGAAGATGAACAGCATCCTTTCTTATGATTAATAAAGGATGCCACAAGCTGTGAGGTGGTGGTGGTGAATTGTAACCTTGATACTGTGACTATTTAGGTCTGTGTAGGTAAGACATTTTACACTAATGATTAATATCACAGTGAAAAGTGGTTCATATTTTCTAGATATGCTGGGGATGGGGGCCAGCAGATAATCAGAACTGGTATTTAAAAATGCATTATAGTTACCTTAATTCAAAAAAGTTCAATTTTACATGGCACTAATATTCCTAGAGCCCATCACCAAAGAAAGTGAATTTATTAAAACGGTGTAAGTCAGTACCAGCTTATGATGTAACTTTCTTTTCAAGAACTTTTCTCCCTGGCCTTAGATTTTGGAGCCTGGGAAATACTTTACTGAGATGATGATCAGCTTTATTATATCACAGCAAGATTTTTTCCACTCCTCTGAGTTGGAACATGGTATTTACAGTACAGTTTGCCACAGTGTATTTAAGGTTTTGCTTGATTCATTTCTGAAGTACATAACATAATGGGGGGAAATGACACTAAGTGCATTGTATAAAAATTCAAAATTGTTAGTCTTTGGCTGTGTGGGGATAGGCTTGTCATTTGTCCTGTAATATAATGGGATACAAAGCTGCACTCTGAAACTACTGCACCTGAGTTATGCACCACATGCGATTTCTTTGCACAAAATACTCTACAGAATGTTGTAATAGAAATACTTCATTGAGTACTGCTCATCCTAATGTAATATTTAAGGCAATATTCAGAAAACAGCTGTGGAATGCAGTTGGTACAGATACTGTTTATATTGTTATCGGAGACGCTGTGATTTCCTTCTTTAAAAATGAATCTTTAATTATGAATTCGAGTTGATTAAAAGCACACTACAAGTGGCAGCAGACAGCAGTTTAACCATGCCCCCTTGACCACCTTTATATATATTTTGGCATCTTCTGTGTGCCTTTGTGAAAAGTCTTGTGATGTGTCTGCACTATGACAGTGCCCTGTTTCATGCTGAAAGTCCTGAGGCATTATATTACTGCATTACTTACACCCATCAGCAGGCACGTGCTTTGGGACATTTGGTGCTCATCATGTTCAGTGCCTTAGCCAAACCTTCAGGACAAAATCCTGTCCACAAATGTGATGATTGCAAAGCTGTTTCTCTGGGGCCAGGATCTCTTTCTCAGAATGTAACACCCACAGTGGGGAAGCAGAGGTCCCACAGCAGAGTTGGTCTAGGGATCCATCTCCCTGGAAGCAGGTGAACTGGTGGCCCAGAAGGCTCCTCTGGAGCAGGGAGCTTCTCTGTCAAAGTGTGTTCACTCGAGGAAAATTAGATGCAATGCAGTTTGTCAGCGCAGATTATTCCGCTGGTGCCCTGCCCCACCTGCTGGGCAGTGTCAAACCAGCATTACAAAGGTGTGTACAGGTTCATGTAAAATCTGTATCATTATCTATCCAAGTTATCTACAGTCTGATCGTTTAGCTTTCACTGTGTCTTCAGATGTGGAGCAAGCACTCTCAATGCTCCCATCTTGTCCTGTGTAGGCTACTGACCACGGCAGGTATGTGTGCTTAACAGTGTTCCGGTAAGTATGTGTTTGAAGATAACACTGTTTTTAGGGTTGATGTCTGGGACAAGACTACTCTCACTGTTGCATCTTTTCTAGAACTACTTAGTTCCTTTCTTCCAGTTTCAAGGGATTCTTTACTCATCAGTTTTCTTGCCTGCTTACTCATTTCTAATTGGAAGAATAATGGTATTTGCTCTACCCTTCAGACTTGGTTTTGTTTGTGTCCCTTTCTGTGTATATCCTTTCCCAGAGCTGTTTGGCTGTCAGGTTAAGGAAAAGGTATTCTTCAAGCAACTGTTTTGAAGATGTAATTATGGGGTATTTGTGGGAACCTACAATTCCGTTTTCTGGTACTCAAGTGAAGAATTTTTCATGTCTCATTGCCATGCATGCAGTGTACCAAGTGGAGCTTAGGTGTTTTGGCCACTATATAGAATCATTACATTTGGTATGGAAAAACCTGTCTCAATCAAACTGCTTTTTGCTTGTGGAATTAATGTAAAATGTGTATCAAGTAAGAGCTTTGTAAGCCTGCAAGGGATTTAATTTCTAGTCTAAATGGTACATGGCTGACGAATTTCTTATATGAGGCATTATTATACTAGTTTTCCAAATGTCACTGAATAAATTCCAGTCTGCCTTCGGCACTGATACAGAGTGAACACACAGGGGCAGGCTGAGCTTCATTGGGAAATGATGGTTACATTCCTGGTGAGAAATAAAATTGAATTTCTTCAGAGGAGTTCCAGCAGGTATGCTGGAATTCCTGGCTTGATTTTTTTTTTTTAAAAGAAGTTTCCTTAGGGGGAGTCTAGTAACTCACTTACCCGTGTTTTCTTAGACATAGTCCCATTTTTTTAGCCTTGTTCTATTACTAAGTCTATTCTCAGCCTTCTCCAGCCAGTCTTCTCTGCTATGAAAACTTCATACACTTGCACTCTGTACTAGCTCACATGCAAATGTTGCTTGCATTCTGCCCTTTCAGTATCAACAACCTGTTTTATTTCTGCAGAGCTCTCTTGCCTTCTAGGAGTAGCATGTCTGCTGAGGTAAAGATGAGAGGACTGAGCATGTGTTTTGCTCTGCAGAATTTTTGAATAGGACAGGTTTTCAAAAGGAATGTAGCTTTTACATCTTCAAAAGCTGCTCTTTTGGGATATGTGACCCTAAGTCATCTTTTTCACTGTGTATGTATTAATCGTAGCTTAGTTCTTGCGGACTGATGGCAAGCTAGCAAGATTGGAACTGTGAGGAAGGAAAGAATTTTAACTGCTTTCCATGCAGGTTAGTGAGAGGGACCTTCAGTACAAAAAGAGATCTTTCTGTAGCCTTCCAGCACAGGCAACTTGTCTTTTAAACTGCCTCTTTTTACTCAAGGAGAAAAGAAAATCATGTTTATATGCAAGAGGTGTGTATTGAACTTACAAAATGGAATTTCTTATTTCTGTATTGAAAAATGGAGTCAAAGCTCAAGTAGTCATAAAATAGGATCAAAATGCAAAAGATAAAAAAGGTGGCTGTCTCACCTTGTTTCAAGTGAGCATCATGCTTGCATGTTTGAGATGGCATGAAGCTCTGTTCTGGAGCCCCTTTCTAAACAGGAGTTTTCTGGTTCTTAAGTGGTGCCAGTGTTGATCTGTCAGGGGAGGCCTGACCAGAGCAGGTAAGCTTCAGGTGCAAACAGGTTTTGGCATTTGATACTGTGGCAGTTGTATGCCAACTGATGTGCTATTAGCAGTCAAAACACCATGTTGGTGCCTGTTATTAAATCTGTTTCCAGCAATTTACAAATCTAATGAATTCTGTAACCTTTCACAGTTTAGGTACTGCTGTGTTGTTATCAGAGCAAAGTGTTTTCTGCTGAAAAAAAAAATCCCATGGATTAAATTCTCTTAGAAATTTAACATTTGTTTTCTTAGTCTGAAACAGAGGCTGAGATTTACACAGCAGCAGCACTAACTAACAGCACAACATCTCCTGTATTGTGCTGGAGGGAGAGCACCATGGTGCTCTTGTGGCTCTGCAGGGTGGAGTGGGTTTTGATGTATCTACTGCCAGAAAAAGAATTTAAAAAATAAGTCAAACAAGGTGGTTCTTCTGTGATAGTTGTGCAAAATCCCCTTTGGGTGTGGGTTTCTTCAATTGATGAAGCTCTGTCTTTAGATGAGATGTTTTGGCGTCCTGACTGGAGTAATGCTGCATTATCCTGGAGGGAAGCAACTGGCAGGACAGACCCCATAATCATGTCCTATAAGGATTCCTTGCATGGGAATGGAAAACGCATGGTGTCTTGTAGGAGCAAGGCCACTAGTTTTACTAAGCTGAGGGAAGTGATGGTGTGGCTGAATGAATCTCTGCTTTTGAAGCAGTCATTCAGTGGCACCCATGCCTAGGAGCTGGGATCATGCAGTGACTGAGGGATCCCACTGATGGTGAGCTACACATGGTGCCGGTGAAAACCAGATTCAGTCCTGCCAGGGGCTGCTGTAACTGGAAGCCTGAATGTAAAGTCACAGCTGGGACCATTGCTTACACAGAGATTGGGGCTCTGAAGAACGGACAACAGACAGTGCAGGCAACCTGGGTACAGCTGGAGTGCGGAGCTGGTTATAGTTACCTTTGTTGGCAGAGGGGAAAACAGATAAAGGTGGAGTCTTCAGAGTATTTTTGCTGACCTACAGTATGCCCTTTTGTTAATTGCACAGGGCTTTGTTCCCAGGAAAATCAACACTGTGGTTCATGACTCAAGCAGTTTCGACTGCCCAGGCCAAATGCTGGGTATGAAGTAGAGGCAGAGCAGTGAAGCAGGGGCAGAACGCAGTGGGCCTGGGTGGTCAGATCTTTGTTCAGCTGCTGTATGTGTGGGAGCTGTGCGTTGCACACATGTCACACTTCACTGCTGTCTGTCCCAGTCTCTTGTGCTTGCAGCACAGCACTGTAGCCTAAAGGATGGTACATGCTTGATGTTTAGGTGTCCCCTTAAAAAGTGGGGTTGTGGATTTGCATCCCCCTTAAGCTGAAGCAGAAGTTGAATGCTAGGTAGGAGTCTAGCTTCACAGTCTCCATGCCCCCTAAAAGCTGGAAACTGTGGATCTCATTTTAGTTGCATAATTCCTCCACATCATCAATTTTTCTCATGAGCACCAAACGCAGCAGGGCTGAAGTCCTTCCTGGTGGGACTGAGGTGGGGAAGTAGTAGGGGCTACAGCCTGGTGGGCACAGGAAGGGCTCACTGCTGCCCAGGGAAGGAAGCCTTGCTTGTTCTGTATCACTTCTATCCCTGTTCCCAGTGCTACAGCTCATCCCCTCCCTTTTTTCTAGCTAAGGCAATTTTCAGACTACTTTATGAACCACTTTAATTCACTAATATGGCAGAAAACAAAGCAAAACAGGTATATTTAAAACTGAGAAGGAGAAACAGTCTTTAACACTGTCAGCATCAGTAGCTATGCTTTGGCTGGAGCCAGCATATATTCAGCTTACTACTATGATCAGCCATGTCTGCTGGGGGAAGGATGTTAGTAAAACTGGGTATGGTTTTCTTGTCCAAAATTTAGGGGCAAAAATGCTCCTGTGAATTTTTTGAAATGTATTATCCCCAAGTTATTTGTCTTGGGATTGGAAAAGCATACTGTAAAACCTTTTTTTTTTAAAAAAAATTGTAAAAACATATTTTGGTCTGGTTGTATGAGATGATGTTTATTTGTAAGAACAGTTCAAACTGAATGCAAAATATTTTGTTCAGACACCAAAATACTTCTTGCTTTACCAAATAATGAAGTTTGTGGGGTTTTTTTGTTTTTTTTTTTTTGGTCAATCTCAAAAAGAAATGCAAAGACTTTTGTTATACAAAAGTTTATTCCATACTAATTACTAGCATTCACACCATTATCTAAATCCAGTCCTCCCACTCCCCCTGCTACTTCCTTGACAAGTATAATCTGTCAGGTTTCTAGTCCTGTTTCACAGATAGGCAATTAATTGTGTACAATGAGCAAGGCTGATTTACTGTCTATGAAAGCTACAGTGAAACTGGCATAAATAGAAAGCAAGTGCATTGAATAGCAATGAATCAATGTAAAAGGCTACTGAAGATGTCTTCAGGAAGAAATAATGCCACACTCTTGGCTTTGCTTCTCCACAGAGGAGGAAAGTGGGAATAAATTTCCTACTGTGTTCTGCCTTTCTCAATTTGCTGTCACCAGTTAAAGATTTCCTTTGTGGGAAGGAATTCACAGTTGTCGTCACTTAACAAAGATAAATTCTATCAGCTCGCTTCTGCATATGCAATACTTCAATATTAAACCCCTTTTATATTCCAAAGTTTTCATTAATGTAGCAATTTGAGAAACAGACATTTTCCTTGTGACTCTCTTAGTAGGTTGACATTTAATCATGGTTTCTTAACCCTTTTGAAATAAATGTACTGGTGTGTACATTTTGAATAAAGATTATTTGAATTTTACCATGGACGAATAGCTATGATTAAAAACTGAGAAGTTGCTACTAAACCCACGTCTGTTCTTTCAACAAACAGCATAAATACCTGTTTATGATGCATAGGGTCCATGACATACTTAACATTCTAGCCTTCAGAAAGCAATGAAACTTCAATATTTTGGAGATACCCTAAAGAAAAACCATGTTTTACTGACAGAGCACTATGGGAAACCCTTGTTAGACTTTTTAGCCTCAAAACCGTGTGTTTTCTGTCATTCTGCTGCTGTGGAGCTTGTTACAGAATTCACCCCTTGCTACGACATTGCACTGTAGCATAAGGGCTACTCAAATCCTCTTGAGTTTGCTGCAACCTAAAACAATATTTTGAGAAATATGAACTGCTTCCTCTGCTTTAGCTGCTAGATACTTCTGAAAATGAAAGATGAAAACCAAAATGTAGTTAGTCAAAATGCAGAACATATTAGTACAAAATACATAGGGCTCTTGATGTGTTATTACTCCTTTCTGACTTGAATTTAACCCAGACTCTGTGATACTTTCCCTTGCTTTTAGTTTTTAACAACATGAAATGCCTTTGCTAAAATAATCACTTGTCCTTAATGAAACAATAGTACCTCCTTTGCCTTCCCCTGCACTGATCATCTCAGCTTCTTGAATGAGGGAGGAAAATGGCACATGTCAGGTTGAAGAGTGTATCATGAACGATTTTCAAATGCTACATCCTTTCTACATTGGGCACTAGACACGGATACGTTGCATTTGTGAAGTCTTGATCAAAGGTTTCTTTCAAGTGGAAGACAAGTTGAATCTGAATTAACTTCACATACTGCTGGTTTTTAAGTTATTTTCATGATAAGGAAAAATGATTCCTTAACGGATAAAAATCCAGTGTGCATTTCAATTGGTCAAATTGTTTCTATGGTTGCAGAGTGGTTATCTAAAGATTCAGATGAAAAAACATGGCTTAAAGATGAGAAAACATCTGTTGTATCCCTTCACTAGATATACTAGATACACTAGATAAAAATGAAGTTCCAGGCTGTGGAGGAGATACAGGCAGATGGTTTTCTTGCTGAATCCTTGCAAATAACCTCTCTCTGCATAAAAACTTTTCCCAAAAGCCCTGCCAAATCTATATACACTGCAGGTGGCCCTATTTTTATGCTGTTAGTTAGCAAAGCTTTTCATTTCCCCCAGAGATTTAGAAGAATATCATTAAATTTATGCAAGGACATCTCAGGGGATCTGTTTGCATTATCTGGGAAGATGACTTACCAGGATACACCTAAATGTAAACTATGAGAATAATATTTGGTTTTCCTGTGTTCTGCAAGGAGACTTCACCTCATAGCTCTTACCTAAGTCATCATTCAAAACATTACTTAATTTACTGCTACGTTTTTCTCTGGTTTACCATTAGGAATAATATTATCTTTTTTTGTTGTTTTGTTTTTCTAAGTTTTGCTAGAAGCAGAATAGGAATAAAAAAATTATAAGAAATTAATCTCTACTTTTCCTAGGCAAACACATCTCTTCCCATGCTACAATAATATTTCTATTTCACTTTTTAATTTTACTTATAAGATTTCAGATCATTAGGAGCATCTATAATGTCTGTAATACTTTCAGAGCTTGTCCTTAGTCCATCAAGTTATACAAAGGCAATAGCACTGGAATAATGAGCACTGCAGTCTTACTGAGCTACAGGACGTACATGACAGTTTTAACAGAGGCTGGGCAGCCTCCAAGTAAACTGCATTTAGCCATAGAGACATCTGGGATCTAATGGGACATGGAATGATCTTGGAGGAATGGAGCATTTATTTTGGGAAAGAGGAAGACCACTTGCTACCTCAAAACACTGGGTACAATGTTGTAAACATTCTTGAATTCATAGGCTCAGAGAATGATTTATATTGTAAGGGAGTAATTTGTCTTGTGTGGTCAAGCTTTGAATACTTCCAAAGCTGGAGATTCCACAACACGGACGACCTGTTCCAGTGTTTAACTGCCTTCAAGGCAAAAGTAATTCCTTTACAGCTAGGCAAAATTTCCTGTTGCAACTTGTGACTGTTGCCTATTGTTGTTCTGCTGGAAGAGTGGAAGACAAAAAGTGACTCCATATTGCTTATGCCTGGCCAAATGTCTCTCACCATCACCAGAATATTAAAAATTATGGGGAAAGAAACTTGGTTCCATCCATCTATGCTTTACTCCTTTGCTTGGAATGTCATTCTTTCAATTCCAGTTTCTACTGGGAACTAACTCTACTGCCTCATCTATAAAACATGACTAGAGAGAAAAGGTACTATAATATAGCTTAAAAGACAAAGAAATCATTCAACAGAATACAAATATACAATTTAAGGATTATCCCTGCAATAGTAACACCATCATTCTTCCTGCCAGTTTGCATGTTTTCTCTGTAAATACTTAGTCCCAGGCAATGTGTTTGTCTCTGGGCAGCAGCACTCAGGGCTGTGGGTGGGAGAACAGGGAAACGAGCAAAAATCCAAACAAAACTTATCCCTGCTTTTTATCTGTGGTTTACCAATGGAAATAATATTGCCTTATTTAATTTAATGAACAGTAATGTAGAAAAATTAGATGTAAGCTCAGAACTGCTTCTCTGAAGTAATATTTTTTGGTAATAAGATTACAGGATCCACATTATAGTCTGAGCACTTTTTGAAAGGAATTGTTTCCATTTATTGCATGCTTAAAAGATCCACAGTTGTTACTCATTTTCAAGGGCACCAAACTTTATGAAATAATTAGAAACAAGTCTGCTACAGACTGTTATGATGCCTTGATTCTATGTTTTAATGGTATTCATACATAGGCACAAGCAAGGTCATATTTTACTTTCAAGTTCTCCCACATTTACTCAGTGATACCACACCAAAAAAATCCAGTTTATTAATGCCTCAGGTCTACATCAGATATATGAAGAAATCTGTTTGCAGTGACTGGCACCTCTATTTTTTGATCATTGCCTTAGGAGCACACACCAAATTGCTGCCATTATATCACTCAAATCACTACAGGAAGACTCTCTGATAGTCCTGTGACATATACACATTTGTCTTTCTGACAAATGTTCATCTTAAGTTCAGATCAATGATAAAAGAAAGCCAAAGAATTCTGACCTGCTGCAAGAGGACTGTGGGAGAACTGGTGAAGTCCAATCTGTGCCAGTGCAAGCGTGCACTGTTATCAAGTGAATGAAATGAGCTAGACCTTCAAGTCCTGATCCTGCAGTTTAGATATGTGACTATTTATTTACATAAATGGTCAAGTTTCCACCAATACAAATGATGCATGTGATCAAAAATATCCACAATTAGGTCTTAAGATTAAGGCATCTATGAATTTCTCAGAAAGAGGATCAGTTCAGTTAAGATTCTGCTGTTCAGGGTTTTTTTTTGGCTGGCAGATAAAAACACTGAAATATACTCTCAGTATATTTCAAGTGTGAAGTGGCACCCTGTGAAGACTTCTGAGCAGTAAAAGGCAGGATAATGCTGAAATCGTGTGCTATTGATCTGACCGTGTGAGAATACTCTTGAAGTACAGATGATCTTGATAAAGTCAATTAATCTAACACCCTAGAGCCTTCCTTTTAACACACAATATACAGCATTATAGTACATTACCAAATCTCTGACACTGTGCATCCTGAGCCATTGAATGACAGTGAACTTTAAAAGAGAAAAAAGGTATGTTACTTACAAATAAATGTGATTTATTTCTGCACAACAGAGACAAGTACACACAAACAAATGGTATTATCGTTCTCTATATTAGAGTCCGAGAACAGTCTAAGCTTACTCGAGTGTGCTAAACTACTTTTGGAAAGACATAATATTCCTGTTCTTTTTTGCAATCTCTCAAGTGAGAGATTGTAAAATCTCTGGATCATCAATTTGTGCTGTGTCAGATGCTGACACTGGTGTGTGGGTTGGTTAGATCCCAGTACGTATAAAGGCATTTCACCTGTCTGTACAGAGGAGAACATCTGTATGTGAAATGAAATAGAAGTGTGTCCAGCAGGTCAAGGGAGGAGATTCTGCCTCTCTACTCCAATCTGGTGAGACCCCACCTGGAGTACTGCATCCAGCTCTGGGGTCCTCAGCACAGGAAGGACATAGACCTGTTAGAGTAGTCCAGAGAAGGTCCTCAAAGATGATCAGAGGGCTGGAGCCTCATTACTTAATGAGTAAGTGCTGAGAGAGTTGGAGTTGTTCAGCCTGGAGAAGACGAGGCTCTGAGGAGACCTTATACGTGCCTTTCAATACTTAAGGAAGAAAAGAGAGGAACAGACTTTTTACATGAGCAGATGATGATAAGACAAGAGGGAATGGCTTTAAATTAAAAGAGGGTCAATATAGACTAGCTATAAGGAATAATTTTTTATGACAAGGGTAGTGAAACCCTGGAATAGCTTGCCCAGAGAGGTGGCAGATGCCCCATCCCTGGAAACATTGAAGGTCAGCTTGGATGGGGCTCTGAGCAACGTGATTCAGTTGAAGATGTCCCTACTCATTGCAAAACGGTTCGAAAAAAATGACCTTTAAAGGTCCCTTCCAACCCACACTGTTCTATGATTCCATGAAGGTTAACCTATTTCATGTGTACCATCAACAACTAGAAAGTAGAAATACTTTATCTCTTTTCACTCATTATTATACATAAATTGGATCTTCATCCAGATTTGTCACATAAGGTAGATATCAAGGATTTGTATAATAATATTTAGTGTTTAGAAAATATTTTATCATCACTGTGGAGTACAATTTGCATTATTCCAATTTTTCATGCCAATGTGATTTGTATGGCAGCCAATGTATGCTAATTAGAGAATTTCCCTAATTAATTTCTGTCAGTGTACTGCCCTAACATGACTTAAAATGTACAGCTTAATGTATTAAATATATTAAAATTGCTTATACTTCCCATCGTATGCCATGGAGTAATTTGCTATTAACTGCAAGTGTTTACAACAATCTTTAGATGTACATATTCTAATTAAAGTGAACATCCAACATGTTGGGCAAGGATGAGTCATACTTCACAACAGCTCTACAGGGAAGAAGATCTGAGTTGTGTATTCTTCTAAAACAATGCCCAACAAGAATAAATTGTTTTCTTTTGTGTGACATGTATTTTGCGCTGCTTATTGAATGCCTAAAGGGTTAGTGAATATAAAAGCATGAAGCATGGGCATACATACTTCATGGGACAAGGATGGCAGCTGTGATGGAGGGAGCTACTTGAAAACTCAGTTGATTAGGTTTTTTTGCTAAACACAAAAGCTACTCCATGTCCATTTTTATCACTCAGGAGCAAGGTACCAGCATATGCCACCACAGTTACCATGGTTTCCACTCAGCCACAGCGCCCTCTTGGGAAAGAAACAACTTTAGTTTTATATTCATTACATACACGTCTTAGGTATCTTAAAACCATAATTGCAACTTGAACTATCTATGGACAGATAATCATGATTTCATTTTGGAACACAATACATATTTTCCGAGACCTAAAAGCATCTCCTCTCACCCTGGCAAGGTTTGACAATAAACACACTCACTGGGAAGCCTTTTATCAAAGAGCACTGAACCTGTTCAATATTGCAGGTTATGATGTATCCTGACAGTGAACGGATTGTACAATTCCACCTGGCACCACCATCACCATGGTCCCACCATGTCCCTAGCAGGTAGGGATGGACTGCAGGCCTGGAAGAGGTTGCTGGGAGCCTCCAGCAGCCACCACTGCTGTCGCTGCCTCCTGCCACACTGCCAGGAGGGCAGGCTTCACTGCTGTGATGGTTGAGGTAAAGAAAAAAGATTCCCAGTGTGAGGGCAGCGCCCCCTCCAAGGGAGTAGTTGCTTTTAGTCTCATAAAAGAATGAAGGTGTTTTGAACACAGTGTTTATTGTGAAGGTGCCAGGCTAGATCAATAACCTCTGATCTTTGCACCTTTCACCAGCTCCAGAAAGTGTAATGCACAGTGACCTGCTCTCTAGCGAGGCACCTTGCTGTCTCTAGCTATATTTAAATCACACACCTTTCACTGTTGTACTTCCCTAGGAGAAATTTAGTTTGGGCGATACAGCATATAGGCAAAGAAGCAAATTATGAAAGGGATTAATGCTACCACAACAACAGCCAATGTTTTCATTTTGCTCTGGATTTTCACCTTTTCCATGCAGCTGTGGTGTTCTCAGCATACGATAAACAAAGATGGCATATGAAGTATGCTAAGACAGATGGGATAGTCTCATTTTTAGAGATGTAGGTGAAATAATTATTAGTACAAAAACTAATTTCAACAGGCTTCAGAGTCAGATCACATTCAGTGAACCAACCTCTTTGTGATTTTCTGACCCATCAACATTTCTGACTCTTACATATCCTAAAATACTTCTGAAATGAAGCTCCAATTACATTGTTACTAGAAAACTGCAAGGAAAGACACTCCCTACACTAATTGTTCTTCTTTCTCCTGCCTCTGTAACTGATTAGAAATGTGGTAAATCTGTAGTAAATAACTGTTGGAAAATGTTGACAAGTTAATTGGGCTCATAACTGCGAAGGCAATGAGACATTTCTGCAACTGTTTAGATCAGCTTTGTCATATGTAAGTCACTTACAAAGGCGACACATTTAATTCTACAAAGAACACATGGAGAATAAATCAACTTTCAGGCTCGAATTACAGTGCAGAAGGGATAATTACCATAGCAGAACACAGAAACAAAAACCTTTTGTAGAGCACAAACATCTGGAACAGAATTACACTGCAAATTAATGTTGAGTATTAAAAAAAAACTAAAAACCAAACCCCAAAATGAATATTGACTAAAACCATTATATTGTTTTTAACAATGCGAATTCTCAGTGGGGATGGAGAAGGGCAGGTTTGAACAGACTTACAAAACTTATTGAGGTGATGCTAGAAATTCACTAGGCATCCATTTGTTCCCCAAAGTCAACGCACCGCTATGGAGCTTGCTTGCATCCTATTTGTTCCACAGTGCCCATATGCCTGGTAGGGGACTCCATGCATGTGCAGTCTGGAAGGATTGCTTCAGTTAGAAAGGTATATTAATTAGAACCACTTATAATGGTTAAAAGTCATATAGAAAGCCTAAAGTGAGCTTTGAGGTTTTTTATGTAACTGTCCTACACCAAATTTTGCCAATTTTGTGTTCAGCTAAGTACAAACTGGCAACTTGTCTTTCTTTCTACTTATATTCTCAGATATTATAAACCTGTACCTAAGTTTAAAATTCAGCAATAGCATATAGTATGGTAATTAAAATGTGCATGACATTTCAAGCCTATCTAGGAAAAATAAACTCAAGGCAGGTGATGTGATCAATTACTGAGTTTTACAAAATTTTATCTGCTATAAAAGCTTGGTGTCCTTGTTCATCATACCACTGAATGTTCCCATTAATAGAGGGCACTATGGAAAAAAGGACATACCTTTGAAAATAAGTAACACCTTTGCTTTTGAGTCACCTAATCTTTATGAGTTTGTTGGAATGCAGAGTGAGGCTAAAACACAATCAAAGTTATTTCTCATTACATCAAATGGCTACAAGAAGGTAGGAATTACAGTATTATCAGTCCCAGGCACAGAAAAGTCTTCTGTCCCAGTTGCCAAGAATCATATTACTGCCCTCAAGCGTTAAAGAATTTTAAAAGAAGTATGGGATTTCTAGGGTTTATTTGATTTACAATTCCTGAACCTTTACTACAGACTTATAATATTTTCTCTACAATCATATGGCTTAGACGCTTCCATTTAAAAAAGACAGAAATAAAACCTTTCATCCACTAGCAGGACTGGAGGCTTTAAAACTTCTTCAGTAAAAAAAGGTAACATATTTTTTTCTCTTTCAAAAAAAAAGAACTGGGTTAATGTAAAATCCATGCTATCTTAATCAGATATTGAAGATTGGCTTGGACAAAGGTTTTCTAGCATACAGTTAGGCATTTTCTTAAGCATTTGTTACTTATCATTTTCTGAAAAGAGGAAAACAGACAGTAGCTCATATATTTTGCCTATAGATGGAACTATCCAGATATAGGGAAACCACACTGCTTATCCAGAATACAGTGTACTATTGTTGACAGAGAATAATTACAATTTTTCTACTCAAGAGGAGATTGCTTTTAAAAGACACGTGAAATGTTCTCATATATCTTCTGTATACCACTGGATTGCCACAAAGTATAAGTATTATATAAATCTGCAGTGTTGTTGTTTGTTAGGAAAAGCCAGTGGCTAACCAAAGGGCTTTTTGTCTAAACTAACTGATCTTTATTTCTTCCGAATTATTCCAGGGAAAATTGTGGGTTTCAATGGTTTATGGTTATTCTGAGTTCTTCCTTTATTCTTATTTCATACTTTATATAATCTTAGACATGAGTACTGTGATGCTCTAATGTGATCTAAAATAAAGTGACGTAATTCTTTAAAATAAAGTGATGTAATGCTTTCTTAATTTCCTATTTCTTTGAAATAGAGAAGCTTTGGAGAAAAAAACCCAAACCTATTATTGATCAAACAATTTCAAGTGAGAAACAATCATGCATAACCCTTAGAAAATTACCACAATGAGTTACTACCTTCATGTTTAAGATTGAGCTCTACTTCTAGACTGAATGTTTATGGTAAATTTTCAACCATTTATTTCCTCTTCTTTAAACAATGTTTACGGTATGGAAAACCAACTATATTCCTTATGAAGATATTTACAAACTGTGGTTTATTAATATAACAATGTCATCTCTGTATTATGCATAAAAGGAAATGCGCACAGTATTAGTCTAGCAACTGTTGAAGGAGGACAGAGAATACCTCTAAAACTACAATTGTCAGGAAAATGACAAGCCTACTCAAAACATCAACTATTCCATAAGTGATGTTCACAGTAGCTCTAGAATGAATCCTGCTCTGTTCATTCTGTTGAGGAAAAACACCCTGGGGGCTGTAGAAGTCATTTTGTTTTCGCACCCTGCAGACTGTTCTGAGACCTGGTGTATCTTTTAAGTACACTGATGTTATCATGTCAAGCTGTGACTGAAACATTTTCTATTAAGGCTGAGCTAACACTACGATACAATACATCTTTTCCATTTCTACCTTCTGTATGTGTCCCTGTAGGCTGGAACTTGGCAATGAGGGCACTAAAATGGCATACAGGCTTTGAGGAATGTGCAGATACAGTGCATTGTAAGTCCTGCAAGCCAGTCCTTCTTTTAATGTAAAATTAAATTGTGGAACTCATTGCCATGTGATGTTACGGAGGTCAAAAGTATTACTACATTAAAAAATAAGTTAAAAAAAAAAAACAAAAAACTCCACTGAATTACAAGTTCATGTGTTGTTGTTAAACACAGCAGTTGGGATGTAAAACCTAGGAAGAACAAGGGATTTAGGAAGCCTGTAAGTCACTCACTGCTGGAAACTAGATGTAATCATTCAGTACATGTTTCTTATGCTGCTGTAAGCATCTACTGATCACCCTTAAAAAGAATACACTTGGCTAAAATATGCCAAGCCTGAATGCCACACTAATGCTCTGTGGCAGCTTCGTGAGTGACTCACCAGAATGAGACATTCATTGGTCAAGGTGTCAAACACACTCATTCACCAGCATATCAGCACTTGCAAGGACCAGCAGTGTGCTACAGAGCCATCCAAACAGGCCAAGAAGAAACAGGCACCAGAGCAGCATGAAAGCAAGCACAAGTCTGTATTCTCCATTGATTTTTCCTTCCATCTATCAGGCATTTCTCAGTGCACCACAGGAAAACATCTGAGAGTGCATAAATCTGGAAGCAAAGTGTTTTCAACCCGTCCAGAAATGTTACAAGCCTGATACTTCAAAGGTCCTCACTGCATGAAGACTGTAATTCAGACTGCAGCAGAAATAACTGGTTGCATAGATACAGCTACTGAGCAGTGTCAGTCACCACAGAAATGGCAGAAGCTGTTGCTGTCTTTGCTTTCCAAGTTCACTTGCCTCTAGAACTCAGTTCTGGAACGGCCTTTGTTGGCAATCCTAATCTACTTCTGCACAAAGTCAGATGGCGGCATTTAACCTATTATTTAATGTATTTTGAGCTAATCTTGTCTGACCTTCTGCTGAAGAAAATAAAAAACACTTGTATGAGCCTTTCTACCAGCTCAGCTCTGATGACAGTGCCCTCCAGCAGAAAAGCAGTCATGTCTGAAACTTCCACAGGTACTTTCACAAGTTATTTTACATAACTCCACAGCTGAGTAACAGCTCACTGCCTGCACAAGCAAGGTGTACCAGAGCAGAACGCGGTTTTTCTCCTTTAGGTCCCTTGAACAGAGCTGTAGCTATGTCCCCAAATAGATGGTAAGATGCCCAGACTGTGGAATTCAGGCTTTTTTCTTCTTTTTGTTCTGCACAAGAAATAAAGACTCCAGGCTGTGTTTCAGTCTTCTGATTAAATTGGCAGAGCTGGAAATCACAGATGTAATCTTGTACTGAAAGGAGTTCATCCCACTATGACTTTTGTTAAAAAACTGTTCCAGAACCTGATTCTTCTAATGATTAGAAATGTTCTGAATTTCAATCCTCAATTTATTCATAGCTCTTCTCCCTTCTTGGTGATTGCCGTCTAACTGCCTGTGTATTTAGAGGCATCAATCATAACATTAGAAAGAACTTCATATAGAGCAATCAGGAGAAACAGGCTTCAGTAAACATGATGTGAAATTGAAAAAACGATGGCTTTATCAAATTTCTCAGTTAAAACACAACTTTGCTGTAACCACCTCCTCCCTTGATTTAAAGGAAAAAAAATCAGATCTGGCATCTGCTGGTCTATTTGAAGAAAAAAATGGAAAGGGGATGCAGATCATTAGCAATAGGTTCATTCTTCGAACATGTTTACTTTTAATAGCCCAGAGTTGCTTTAAAAGGACAGAGCTTTCACATTAACAGCCCTTTCTACCCCAGTAATCAGCATTCATAAGAACAGAATAGTTTGAAATTATTCATTTTTAAATGAATATTTTATAATAATAATATTTATATTTTACCTATTCTTTGGATATTTTACAACACTCCCCTCTTAAAAAACCCAACAGGTAGCACCTTCTTTTATTTGCTATAAAATGGATTTTAAATGTTTGGATTTTTAAAGTACAAAACTAAGTCAGCAAAGAACCTTATAAAAGAATAATCTGTTTGTTTCTGCAATTGCCTTTACAGATGTCTTGCATTACTGTTTTTATGTGGATACTGAAAAGGTTAGAACTAATGTGCCAAGTCAAATGTAATATGCAAAATGTCTGACTGGTAGATAGCCATTACTTCTCTATGTAAAATGGATAAGAGAAAGTTTCTTTCCTCAGCCAGTATCTGTATGTTTGAACACTAGTGCAAAGCCTTCAAGTCAGAGTGCCTCATATAAGGGATGTCTGCACACATACACACACAATCAGCTCAATGTCATAAAGTCTCTGATAAAAACCTCTTAACTGTTCACTTTTGGCATTTATGCATCTAAAAATTAGAAATTAAATTAAAAAAATAAACAAAAACCTATGAAAATTTCACTGATGCTTAAGGAGCACCCACTTCCCTCCTCCTTCCATACTCAGCATGGAGATCACTAACCACAAAAGAAGCAGCTAGCTTTTCTATCACAGGACTCAGGTACTGATCCAAAGATAACTCTCATTTGCTGTCTCTGCTGTCTTCCTAGCTACAATTTATAGTGTTTTCACCTCATCTGCCTTATACCAAAGATATGTTTGAGCTTATTTAAATCAGAATTCCACTTCACTCCAAGGAGAACTGTTCGTTTGGAAGACCTGCAGCACTGGGACCAATAGACATATTCAAACATACAAACAATGGTAAAAGTAATTGCTCATGAGATTCAGAATGAAATTCTGGACCTGTATTGGTTAACATCGCTTCTGAAATTTAACAACACTATTTAATTGGCTTTCTCTGAAGCACACAAATTGTCACATAGCACTTCCAGATCTAATAAGAGATACAACTCAGAATAAAAATGTTAGAATTCTTGACACTGAAATTCTCTGAAATCCCTGTGTGAGTCTGTAGTAGCATTCAAACAAGCAGCAAAAAACAGTGTTTGGCATAATCTGAAATAGTAGTGAGAAAGTATCATTTTGCCTCAACTCTAATGCAACTCTATTGTATCCACATTTTGTTTCCTCTATACAGTTTTGGTCTTAGTATATCCACATTTTGAATGCTCTATAAAATTTTGGTCTTAGTATCTGGAATAGGACATGATAAAGTTAGGGAAAATACATGGCAAACAACTGAAATTATTAAAGGAATTAAAGGGAGTGGCTGTCTTATGAGATCAGACTATAAATTTTCGTCTGCAAGAGCTGTGGTGAGACTTATTCAAGCTTTATGAAATCATGAAGGTGGCTGAGAAGATAAATATAGAACCATTTTTCACCAAAATGTGGAGTTTGGCTCATTTGGTGGAATTAAATTAAAACAGGTAAAAGAACATGTTACACAGAGGCTAGTCTTTATTTCTGAACTTGCTGCCATAGAGGTTGTGGAAGCAGATCCCAACAAGAGCTTCAGAGAGGAAGTAAGTTCATGTAACAAAAGTCCAAAATATGGACAGTGAAAGGACTAGGCAATGATTTATCTTCGTAAGAGCCACGGAATCTGGTGGAGTACAAAGAATACAGTTTGAAGAAGGTAGCCAAGTCTGTGTGCACTCTATAAATAGTTTATCCTACTGCTGCTGTTTCTATTTGCTTTTTTGTTCAGGTATGTATTAACAAAACCTTGAAGGCCTCCTAGGGAGGGAAAGGGCTATAGGTAATGAAAATAAGGAGAAAAAATTGAACAATGACAAACAACAAATGATAAAAACAGGAAGAGTTACAGAACTGAAAACAGATAGAGAACTGGAGCAGGGCACAAAGCAGAGAAGCCCTGATATCATCCATCGCTTCTTGAAGGTTAACCAAGTAGCAGGGGACGCTGCCCAGTGATGCTCTGCATGGAGATGTGGGAAGATGATGGAATGAATGGACACAGGTCCCACTGTCACCAGGTTCCCTCCATCAGGCTTCCTTCTTTTGGTGACATGAACAACCAACATGGACAGGGCCTGGAAGATGCTGATGAGGAGATCCTGTGACTTGAAAAGGGCGTTGGTTAGGGAGCATATAAATCAAAAGGTTAGAGGAAAAAGTGCAGCTGGAACTTCAATGAGCATTTCTGGAGGAGAGTTCGCAGCCTGCCTCATTTGATGTACATTCAAAGTACCTGATGTGCACTAGGGTCTCTTGCCACTGTCTGAGACAAAAAGAAAAGATCCACAATGCAACCCAGTGGAGCATTTCCCATGTTTATATATATTCTTAGATATCTTTCTCTCTGAGGAGTGAGAACTGTAAAGGCCTCCACAGGTGAAAGTCACTTTTAAGTTACTATTGCTGTTCTAAAAATGGTTAAGACATATTTAGGACAAAGGGTACTTAAAAAGAATTTGAAAACTTAGGTAATCTCAGGTGCAATTAAAATAAGGTAGTAACTTTTTTAAAGAGAGAACTGAAAATTATGTACAACACCACAGTAAAATTTTTATATTCTTATTAAATTGACTGAATGGAAAATGTTGTTTTAAACTCACTATTTCATGTTCCTTCTTTGCTGAAGTTAATTGCCCATTCAGAGAAGGGATTCCAACACAGGTATTTCTCAGTGGTAAACTGTTTACCTTAATATAACGCTTTCTTTCAATGATGAGTTTTTCACCATTATTTTTATTTAACTGGAGGATCTGTGAAGCATTGGTTAGCAGTTCAGAAACATCTTTTATTATAGGGGTCTCTTCATAACATTAGGTTTATAGGGCATTGCTTTTGGTTCCGAATAAAAAGAAATAATTTTTTTTCTAATAAATACCATCTATGTTGTTCATCTTGATTTATACCATCTATTAAAAGTCATATTTACTGATGAATGAATGGCAACAGTTCTAGGATGATTGACAGAATTAGATTTTGCAATACCAAATTTGTGACATCACAAAAGAAAGGTGCTTACGGCAGAAGTCCTGTTGTGTTATCCTTTTCTTAGAGAGTGTAATTGCATAAAACACTGGATACGTTCAGACACTGCCCTGTAGTAGTTTCCTGCATGAAGACATTGGAAAGTCATTTCAGCTAGTTTCACTAGACCATAATGTAAGGATCCCAAAGCATTTGCTGAAAAACAAAGACTGTTAATTTTATTTCCTATGTTACCAGTAAAAATAATTTTGAAAATAAAGATACCAATATGTACCATAAAGATTCTACTAAAAATCATATCAAGTAACCAGAGCAGGTAAAAATTGAAGCTGAATGTGACAAAATAGCAAAATTTCAATACCAGGCACAGCTGGGATTGGGATGGGGGCAAGACTGCTTCTTTTATTACACCCTCTGCACGGAAGCACAAGAAACACTAAACTGGAAGGAGAGGAGGGCAGAGAGAGGATACAGAAGTTTATCGTTCCCCTCTAAGAAATCTACGCATCAAGGGTTTTTTTCCCCTGGTTCTTGCATTACAGAACAAAATGAAACAAATGTCCTATTAGAAAGAGATACCAATTTCAAAAATACTGGACATAGCCTCCCTGCCAAGATCAGAAGTGTCCAGAATATTAACTCCAAGGGAAGGCTGGTTGGTTCTATTACAGGAGAGTCCAAACAAAGAGAAGTGTTATAAGTCTCCTTCCTTTCTTAAAACTGGGACATAGGATGAAGATATATTGTTCTCAGAACTGAGCTTTAGGAGCAAAATACCACATTGTAGACTATTCTGTGCCATGTCCTTCACTTTCACAAGCTTCCTAAATTACTCTAATTGCTGAAGGACTTAAGTTACAGCTCAGACATTTCAGGGTCTTATAGACTGGAAACTGAACGCTGAATTTTCCCAAAACGTTTTTTTCATGTTGATGTGGACGGTGCACAAAATGCAATAGAGCTTCCCTTTACCTTGCTTCAAAGGCAAACAGTAGCAGCTGAAGCAGCAAGTGGCCTTTGAGAGTCAGGTGAATTTATGAGGTTTGTTGACCAGCTTTTCATCTTTGCTATGAGAAATAAAAGAGGAATTACTTCAATAGTAGTCAGATTACCAAAAGAGGGCAAAAGAGACTGAATGTGTGACAATACCTGAAATTATATGCTAAATTATCTCATATTTGCTTGGCAATGATACAAATTTTGCTGACATGCTTTCTCTTTCTTTCCCTCAGACTGAAAACAGGATAGAAAACAAAGCACTGAAGCTGTGAGGAAATGACTAGTTGATATTTTCTCCACTGTAAACACGGCTCTAGAGGATTTCATTTTTCTAGAGAAAGGTGTGAAAGCATTTTCATGCTACATTTCAAACTCACCAATTCACCAGCCTTCTGCACCAATTCTCAGATCAATGTCATAAATTTCCATTTCAAAACAGCAACCTGTTTTTCCACTATGGTCCTTAACTCACCCAGTCTTTCTTACCTCGCACCAGTTACTGTGGTAAACTGTGGGCAAAATACTTGTGTAACTTCAAGCACATGAATAAATCCACCAAGGTCAGACCTTGCCACTATTCCTTTGTTGTTACACTATGCTATGGTTTTTCATACCTTCAAATTCATTCTATTACAAAGAAAAAGCAGGCAGAAAGGATGATAAGGGGTTTTGTATGTTGGATATACCAGAAACTACATTTCAAAATCTTTCTTTTCTTCAGGGCACAGAGTTCAGAGGCAGCCTTGAAACTCAAGACTCTATTGGGATTGTATACAACCAACTGCTTAATAAAGTAAGTGCAAATATAAAATCTTTCAACATCTGACTTTTGTTCTGTTCATCTACATGTTTTGTTGCTACTGTTAGGAAAAAAACCCCCTGAAACCCTAACTAAATCATTTTATCATCTGCATTTAACACTTTGAAAAGCAGACTCTTCAGTTTTCCTCCATTTCAAGTGTTCCCTGCACCAACATTATTCTTTGGCCTGTTCTGTAAGAAAAAGAGAAGTCATGCTATGTCCTGATTTCCACTGAAATGAGATAAATGGTTTCACAAAAACGTCGACCTTTTGCTCCAAGTTTGCACACACTACATCATCACTGAACAGAGTTAAATATAATAAATATGAATAGAATAATCAGGAAGAATGTAAATAATGTCAAAATGCTCATGGAGGATGCTTTCAATTGAGGATTGTTTCAGGAATTCTGACTGTTGCACACAAAGTGAATTAATACAAGCATTATGTTACTTATATTCTAGTAATAATAACAATTTAATGTAAGCAGTGCAGTGATGAAGTGATGAGTCATTGCTCTAGGAAAATGATCAAGGAGCCTGGAAAAGGCTAACAAGTACTGTAGTCAGGGAAGATTAGGATTGCATCAGGAACCAATGAGACCTGTCTTCACTGTTGGAGCAGTAGTCAGAAAGAGACACTCCACCTTCGAGGCCTTGTTTGCGCTGAGGCGTCACTTAGATCAATTCCACTTTACCAGACTTAGCACAGAATGGAGCAGTAAAACATACTGGCAATCAAAAAGTTGTTGTCCAAGCTGCTCCCCAGTAAATGAAACAGAAAAGGCCAGGGCTTCATTCAGCATTGCTATTCCATGCCACATCACAGAGGGGCACATACTTTACTGCTACTGCAAGACAGAGGGGAATTCGAGGGGGGGACGAGAAAAGCACAGTTTAGAGCCGCTAATTAAGTTCAGTCTCCCTGTGGAACCTACTTCTGTGGTGAGGTAATTTGGAGGATCCTCATTTGCACAAAAGAATTTCCTCCTTTCTGCCCGTTTTTCCGTGTTTCTTTGGGTCAGAATGACTAAGCTTTTCTACAGTCTTTTCTCAAGAAAACCTCTTTTTCTTCCATCCAAGGAACAGTTGGAATAACTAGCCCTTGATATTTTAAGTTATTCATTAAAGTTAAATGGCTTTATCTTCAAGCTTGTCCTAGGGCAACTATTATAAGGTTGACCTTTCTATAGCAGTGAATCCAGATAAGTTTCTCAATTTTCTCTGAACCTGGCCAGACAGAAATATGTATGACTATGCCCTTGCTATGGTTCATAGCTGTTGCCTCAATACCTATTTTGATTTCCCAAAGCAGCACTGAACATCAAGGAGAAAAAGGTCAAAAACCATGAAAGGCAGTTTCGGAAGGACAGAGAGAACCTCATAATTTGCTTTCTTTTTCTTGGTAAGATAGATAGTGATCCTCAATACAGTGTCCAGATACAACTAGATGATTCTACTTCATATAGGGCTAACAAGAAACCACCAAACCCACACAAACCAAACCCCCAACCAGTCTCTTCCCTACCGAGCAATCCTGCTTAGCAGTCTTTACCCCTGCCACATAGCCCTACAGATCACCATCCCCAAATCTCTCTCAAATCTGGGTGCTCCTTGGCAACCTCACCTAGAAAGCAGATTCTTTACTGCTTTAGTTTCTCTTTCCAAATTAGGCTCTTCAAATGTTTCAAATCCTAAAGTTCCTTTCCAAAACAAAGAAGGAAATGTGAAGCTCATACCTAAAACAAGAGACATTTACCCAAACCTATTGGGTACAATTAGGCAGATTGAGAATTAAACAACTTCTTGTATCCACTGCTATATGTAGTTCCTTGCTTTGGCAGTAAGAACCACTGTTAGGTTTAATTAGTTAAACCACTATAGGATCATTTTAAAAACATGTTGTTGCCTCTTCCACAAGATGGAGTGCAGTGATAATATCTGAGGATTTTCAAATTGAATCAATATATCATGACTCTCCTATGCTAGAAAAAGCCTTTAAAAACTTTATCCAACCACTGTAAAACAAATTAGAAGCCCCAGTGGGGCAGGTTCTCACTGGTTAGTTATGCCTATTTCAGATGGGAGGAGTTCTGAGTGCATCCCAGAAAACAAATAAGGCCCTCAGGTTCTTTTCTTTCTGCATTCAAAAAGAGCAGCAGAACTTAACAGTCATTTTCCTCTGATAGGAAATTACAACAACAAAAAAAAAGCGTTTACAACCATTTGTTAAACAAGATGTAAGAATGAAAAATTAATTTTACTCGGTCAAGAACTTTTTAAAGCAGCCAGAAAGAATTGTTTTTTTCTCTGTATTTGCAGTTCTCAGCCATAACGTTGTGAATGCAGGGCTGCTGAACTCAATCAAGACCTGAACTCAAAAATCAAAGCAGTATCAGTGCTTCGATTGGATGTAGCTGCTAGCATTCTGCTGGCATCCCATCAGCTACATGCTTAAGAGATCCATTTGGGAGGACGAGAAGCTTATTTTCTTCTTTTGTGGTCTGAGCTCACTGTGAGCAGCTGTGATCTGATGTAGAGACTTGTTAGCTGGCAATCAGGTAAACACACTTTGAATAGGAAAAGGGATTGTGAAAGACTCTTCCTTGTTTTAGACATCAAGTTTTGTAGCACAATAGTTTCCACATCAGTTTTCATCCTTGTATAGCCATTTAATATGATATAGCAAGTCTTGTCAATAATGCATACTTAATTTTTAGAACAACTACTTAAAGCATAGTAAACTACCCTGAACCATACAGACTTTAGCCTGAAATTACGCTCTATGGCCTTGTACTTCTCAGCATCAGCAGGCATCCTATCCCAGTTCAGAAGCGATATGGCAGCCGATGCCACCTACTGTGTGACCCTACTCTTGAAACTATATCCTGTTTGGCAAACCTTCCTCCTCAGCAACTCAGCTGTGTGGGCAACGAGGAGACATAAAGGCTCGTCTTAGTCCTTAGAAAAAATGGGGCACAAGTCTCCGTAACAAAATGACTCCTAGAGGTATATTAATTTTCCCTGCCCGTACACAAGAGCTGCAGTACCACCGAGCGCGTACCGTACTTATGTCGCTGCCCATCAGGAAGCTTAGGGCTTCTGTGCATTTGTTAATCCTGCTTTTCAGCACCTTTTACCTGGGGTTTTAAAGGGACGCCTCCAACTTTGCAGGAGCAGCCTGCTAGCGGGGGGGTGAGGAAGGACGGGCGGGGTGGCGCCTTGCGGAGCAGCTCAGCCCGTGCCGTGCCGTGCCGTGCCGCGCCGCCCGGACCGCCCGCGGGTGCGGGCTGTGCGCGGTGCTCGCGGCCGCTCCGCCGGGA
>VWZF01005586.1:808367-882276 GCA_013396755.1 Sclerurus mexicanus
GTGGAGCCGGGAGCCCGCTCTGCCGGCGGGGCTCCGGCGGGCAGCGGGGGCGGGAGCGCGGCCACCCCCGGCGGGCCGGCTGGGGGGGGTTCCCTCCTCCTCCTCCTCCTCCTTCTCCGGGCGCGGCGGGGGCGCCGGGCGGGGGCCGCGCTTCCGGCCGCGGTTCCATCGTCGGGGGTGGCCGGGCTCCGGCCGGCTCTCCCGGAGCGGCGCTCCGGTTCGCGGGGCACGGGGCTGGCTGGCTGCCGTCACCTGCTCCGTCGGGCTCCTGCCCGTGCGCAACTCCTGAACCTGCCGGTTACGGCGCGGTGTGCGTGTGGCTGCTGGAAGAAACAAAACAGAAGTGTCTCCCTCGGATTTGATTGCTTTTCATCTACTTAGACCAGTATGTCATGTGTCCTCCGTGGTTTTCCTCGTGCTTGCTTTGTAAAAGTCAAATAACGTAGCGCAGCCTATTATATATCCATATAGCTATCAAACAAAGCATATCGTAAAGTTTTCCTTGTAAATCACTAAAAACACTTTTCCAAGAAGACGGTTGATTTACATAAAGATACAGGTAACATACGTTTTTAAATGGTCAGAGCAAGTTGGATCCATGCCCAAGAGGATTGTTAAATGAAATTGTTTATCCTTACTGAAAACATGAGTGATTATCCAGTGGCAAAGGGGTTTTGCATAATGCATTCTCTGTGGGGCATCTTACGCATTCTAACATTGGAGCACAGGCGTCAAGAGATGTCAGATTATAAGAAGGGCAGTTTTAAATAGACCATTTCTAGATAGCTGAAAATGTAAAGAAATTTCAAAGGTATTTGTTTCAACATTAATAACACAGAGTAGCTGTGTATTGCAGTTGTCAAATGTGTTTTTATTGTCGTTTTTTGCACAGTTATTTATTGTAAAAATGTATTTGCCAACATTGCTGTAGCTCCAAGATAATAGACTCATCAGTAATTACATTTTTAGTCTACAGAAGCAAATTTGATAATGACTAGTAATTAGAAGAATAATAATTTCTAAATAAGTTTCACGTGAAATATTTACTGCCAAATGATCAGCCCTCAGAAGCAGTTTCTTATGCTATTCTACCTTACTCATTTATTGGAGAGTAGCCTTACTGTAAGAATGTATTCTAAATATATTAAACTTTTTCTTTTTTTAAACTGAGAAAATAAATAAGACTGTGAAAATTAGTAGATCATATGCAAGGTCTGCCTACTCAGAGGAAACAGGAAGAAGCAAAGATGAGCTCTACTAATTTCTAATTTGCTTCTTGTGTGCTACAGTGCGTAGGTGACTTTTGTCAGGTGGTGCTGATCAGGCAGTGCTTGTATGCTTCATTGTTGCATTTGCCACTTTTAAATTATTCCTTTAGGAATAGTAGGATATGAAGCCTGGAGAGGCTGTGACCACTTCTCTGCAGTTAATTAAATGCACCCAAGACTGTTCTCTGGTTCTGAAGCCAGCTGGTGTGGGTTAGCCCTTGTCAATGCTGCTAAACTCTCCTGCCTTCCAGAGCGGGATAGATGAATACAGGCTAGTGATGGGGACTGGCACCTGGCCTGTGTTAAATCCAAAACCATGCCCCAGAGTTGCATGGGAGACCTGTGTTAGAAGAATGCTGTGCCAGTCTGTTGACAGTTCAGGACTGTGACTGAGGGAATTCCATTTCTTGGGAATGGTTCCTGGCACTGCTTGATTTACTAGTGTGGGCATAGTCTATCTGTAACATAGTCTATCTGCAAGTAGCCTCCCTTAAGTCTGTACTCAATCACAGTGATTTAATTTCCTTGCGTTGAGTGTCTCTGGCACTACAGAATGCTGCTTTTCATAGTCAGCTGCTATGAACTGTCAGGACTTTCTTCCTTTTGTCTCTGCTTGTGCACATGGGTGAAGAGGGAGAGGTGAAGGCTTGGTGGCTTTCCCACTTCTCCATAAGGGAGAGATAAATAGGGTCAGGGAAAGGTTTCTGTGACTTGTTCTGCTTGTCTGGAAATGCGCTCCTAGGGCAGTGTGTGTCCATAAGCAATCCTGATGGCTAAAGTGAATACAGTCACATGCTGGTTTGCTACTTTCCTATTTATTTTGTTACAGTAATAAGGTAGGCAGAGCATGTTTTTTGTTTGATGTTTTTTGGTAGTTTCGTTAGTTTGTTTTAATGCTCTAAAGGATGTCAGACTTGATTGTTACAAATGAGGAAAGTGAGGCATGAGAAAATGTAACTTATCTAAGGGAATCTAGTAGGATCTAGAAGTAATGTCTCAAATTGAAAACTTTCTGTCAGGTTACACTGCTTCTCATAGACATATAAAATACTTTAATAGAATCATGTGCTTTTTATCTCTGTGATTTGCTGGCAGCCTTTATTTTGCTAGCCTAGCTAGTAGCACAGTTTGCACTTAAATAGGAAAATTGTTTAACCATCTAATTGCCAGTTGAGGATAACAGATACTTACATAAACCTTGCTTATGTTATGGGACTGGGTAAATGTTCTGAAGTACTTCTCCTGAAGAAGCAGCTTGGCTTAGTGAAATTCCAGTTGATTTCATTTGAGTGAAGCCTCATAAAATGCAATTAATATTGAGACATTTCAGTGTGTACTTTAGGAGAAAGCTATCTTTTTTTTCCCCTCTGTAAAAGCACTGATTCAGTAAGGTGTATTTACACTTAAACTCATGTTGGAAGTGTCTGAGGAGTCCCACTGGTTTGAATGGCACTTGAAGAAATCTGTTGCATAACTGTAACATAATTTGCCTCAGTGTAGATGTTTATTATACACAGTGTGTTTAAAAGAATATTGTTAAGACCACATAAGAACAGAAGTGTATGGAAATTTAAAGCTTTGAAGTGGTGATGATGTGGCCTTTGGGAGCTGTGCTTTATACTATCTAGAACCTGATTTTTTTTCAAAGCGCTTTGCATCTCAAGTCAGGCAACCAAAATTAATGAATGGTTATGATTTTTACATTTCTTCCTTCATTTTTATCCTTGTTGGAGTTACTAAAGCATGGCTTGACTTGTGATTAAATATGACATGGTGACACAATAATTGTGGAGAAAGCAAGGTTTTGAACACCTGTTCATCTTGGTGTGCAATGTACTTTCTAAAGGAAGCTGGATTCCGTGTGGATAAGTAGTATTTAGTCATATAGTTAAAGCCTATGTCTTAGTGTTTAACTGAAGTTCTACAACTACTTCTCAAGTCTTCAGAGCTTCACTTTCAAGCCATGACAGTATTAGTTTTTTAACATAGTTTTTGGGTGTATAATTTTCCCAGTCCCTTTTTTTTTTTTTACCCCTATAACAAATAGAAGCAAAAGGTGTATTTTTGGGGGGCTATCTTTGTCCACTTCTTCCGTCCTTAGCAGAGTTAGAACTTCAAAATGCCAACTCAGGCTGTAACTGTCTGAGCTGTAGCAGTAGGTCATGAACCATAGGTTGATTGACAGTGAGAGGAAGTAGCATGTTTTGTACATGGATTATGAAATGACCCATGTTACCTCATAATTTTTATGTAATATGATGTCATTGACTGAAAGAGGATGGTGAAACTTTGATGCTTAGTTTCTATTCTGTTGTCCACAGGGCAGTGCTGTCTGGTGACTTTACTGTTGTTTTCCCTGCAGTATTTTACTGACCTGTTTCTTCTGGACCATCATGTTGCCCAGCTACTGTCTACATTTTTCTGCCAGATCCTTTTCTTTGTTGATTTAATATGTAATTTGTAGTTGCTAGTCACTTTAGTTGGCCAGTTAGAATATTTTATCCTAATCTAATATGCAGCCCTCCAGTTGCATGGGTCAGGTGAGCTGGCCAAGCATATCAAGAAAGCACAGGGGAAACAGGCTTTCAGATCCAGATTTTAGATTTTACAGGCTTTTGTGAGGAAGCAATCACTGTTATAACATAAGTGGACTGAGACTGGAGCATAGAAGTACAGAATAATTGAGACTGGAAGAGACTTCAGGAGGTCATGTAGGCCAACACTTGGCTCAGTGCTGAGCCTGATTGAAAGTTAAATGATGTCGCTCAGGATCCTTTCCACCTGAGTTTTGAGTATCATGAAAGATGGAAATTTCACAGCCTCTGTGAGTAACCTGTTCCAGTGTTTGACCACTGTTACTATGAAGCTTTTTTTCTGAGACCTAATTGACGTTACGCGTACTGTAGCTTGTGTGTGTTATCCTTTGTCCTTTGCTGTGAACCTTCAAGAAGAATCAGATTCTTGTGCCCATTAAAAGCAACAGATATTTTTCAGATGCTTATAACGCACTTTTGCCAAGCATGTAAAAACCAATCCTCTCCCAGCCAGACTTGCACACCTTATTCAATAGCAGGCTGATCAAATCAGCTGAATTACCTTTTTGTTTATGTGAGCAAAATAAAAATCTGTTGCTAGCCTTGCTTTTTGAAACAGATATGATGCTGGCAATTTCTTCTTTCTTTCTCCCACATGATCATGCATTGTATTTTCCATCAGGTGACTGCCTCACTATGTGCAGCAAATGGGTGCTGGTGGTTTTGGAGGTAAATACAAGTCTTCAAGCTGAGCTTTTGAAAGCCAGCTATCTTGTCCTGTGACCTTTTTTTGAGCCTTGTTAGGTGTATGAACCCCTGCATAGAAAATTTAAACCCGCTGACTGTAGGCTACCTTTTCAGGGCTCTGTTAGAAATGATCTGCAGAGTACTATGATGGCACTGAGATATTCTCAACTAGCCTTTCAGGCACAGTGGAGAAAAGTAAGCCTGTCCATAAAGTGGTTTATTATATGTGTGGCTTTATTACTTGCTCAGTGTCTCTCTGCTTTGTATCATAAGAGTATCAATGGCTCTTTTAGTCTTACTTATCCAGCTTTTAGAACAACTACATTTAGGCAAGGTTAATCCGTAGTGAATGCTTTTGCAGTCCTTTATTTTCTTGCCATTGTTCAATATATGATCACGTCTTAATTACAACCTATTCAGAATGCTTAATAATTAAACTTCAATATGTGTTTTCTTCTGCAGTGGTATTCATCTCTATAGTATCTTCATTCTTAAGGAACATTTAAATTATCTTCATTACTTTATTGTCTTCATTTTAAAAATCTTCTCATTTTAAAAACAGGAAAAGGGAGAAAGCGATAGAAAAAAGTTTACAAACAAGAGGTGTTCAGTTTGGGTTGCTTTGAGCACAAGGGGAAAACTTTCCAACAAAGCAGAAAAAAAAGCATGTATTTTTAATGCAAATTGCAAAATAATAATCCTATCTTTCTAAAGCTGTCTTAGAACTTCAAAACCTGATACTACTTAGAAGTGGTTATTGCTACAAGTCTTCCGCATCGGTAGTGTAATTCACTAAATTATCCCTTTCAAAGGATTGTACAAGGTTCATGGTGTATAATAATAGAGACTGATACCTTGTGAAAAAGAGATGACTTTTTTTGTGAAAGGCTTGAAAAGGAATTTGAAAACACATTATGTGTTGATTAAGTTCTTATCTTCAGTAGATAGTACTTCAACAAACCTTTTATTACTTGATCATTTTCATTTCCACTCTTCTGTCACTTGTCACTTCTGAAGTTTCCTAGACCTTTTTCTTGAGACTTACATGAGACTTGTGGATGTGTTTAGGAGTACTGAACATAATATGCACATAATATTTTGATATCACTAACTATATGTGTATATGCTTTTGCGTATATAAAGTCCAAAGTGCAGATAATGATTTCAAATTGCATTTGTATACAAATTGCCTGTGCTTCATCTTATTATCAAGATGGTTTTAAGAACCAAAGTAAATCACCAAATAAAAATCCAAACTTTCCATATCTGGCCAAAGACACATTATGAAACATGTAAGGAATACGTGTGCTGTATTTGCACTTTCATTCTCTAAACAGTGCACACGCATACCCCAGACCTTCATATGCTTGTACTGAGTACTCTGGAAGAGTTATGTGGCCTGGAGAGGAACTACCTGTTTCTTTTTGAACCAAAATCAACAAAAGTCTCAGTGGGGCCTCCCACCACTTGCCTTATTTCTGGTTTGAAAGGTTCATGAGTTGGTAGAGCTGAGAAGAGCTAATTCCATCCTTCACACAACTGAATTCATTCAGCATGTCTGCTCAAGCTCCAACTGTGTCATTTATGATAAGGAGGTGACATTTAAAAGAAATTTGGCAATATTTAATAGTGAATCATAAAGGCACGTTGAGAGTATTTATAACAAGGAGTAGTTGTACTATTCATTACTGATATTGGGACATCTGCAGCTGCCATAAGAATTTTCTATTGCATTTATTACAAAGATAGGGATGGCGTTGAGTGCATTTGTTGACTGAAGTTGAGTGTGTTTTCCCTCCCCATTTCCTTCATTTTGATAAGAAGGCAATTTCCAACTGCATTCATCTTTTCTGGAGATATCAAATCAAAACATGAAATTTCAGGTAATAGTAACAGCACTTCAGCTGTTAAACTGCTAGATCTAAATGAACTGGATTAAATGTGTATTTTCACGGCCACCACAAATAATAAACTTAAAAAAGCATCTCCATGGTACACTGCCAATATGGTGATATGCTTTGATCTGTTATCAGCAGGACTGAAAATATAATAGCCCTGGAATATTCTGTCTATTTTCTGCACTGTTTTGGAAGTCTATCTCTGTTCTTAGATATGCAGCTATTGGAATAAATAACCATGTTCTTAGTTTCTTCATGCCAGTATAAGTATGCATGAATTAGGCATCAAGTCAGAGACTTTCCAGTCACTTTGGTGGTCTTCCAAGATCTCATACTTCTAAAATTATGAGAAAGATGTGTAATCTTGACTCTGCTGTGGTGTAGAGCACACCAAGGATCCCACCATCTTAATTCCAGGGCGGGGGGCCCTGGTGAATGACTCCTGGGTTAGGCTGGTGTCAGTTGCTGACAGGGAATTTGTGTAGTTTTCTGAAATTATGGAACTGTGGAATGTACCTTTTGAGCATTATGTAGCTCTTACATAGAAGCATACGTCTGTGTCAGATTTTCAGGCAGATGTATGCAGACTGATGGAGGTACGTAGAGTTGTTCATATATATGGTACTGTTAAGAAACAAGACAAAATAGATACATGATACAGTTTAGATGAATTTATTTTCCAAAATGCATGTTCTGTCTGACTGCTAAGTAAGCTTGTGTGATTACCTGAAAGCTATGTTGAAAGTAGGTGAGATCAGTCTCAGCCCTACTAGGAAGAAAATGGGGAGGAGGGATGGTCTGTGTAAAAACAGATGCTGTTAACGAAACAGACTTACCTAAGGACTGAGGTTGGGGCTTTGTATTTATGAGTGCTTTTTAAAGTTGCCAGACGTTGACAAAAGGCCTACCCAATTCAGCCAGCTCAAATCTGTCATCAGTTGCTGTCAGCAGGTCAGGCAATATGGACATGTGTGTCACCACTGTACTGCAGAGTCAGGCAGAGCTGTGCAGGTTTATCACTGAAATGTTTCATTGCGTGGCAGAATCCTTTTGTGGATTAAAGACTAGCTTGCTGGTGATAGGCCTTTGAAATATAGGCAACGAGGAAGTGGTTCTACTCTACATAAGCAGCTGAGAAGGAAGTTCCCTTTTGCAAGGTTGAAGTTGCCAAATTCCTGCAAAATGGTGCACGCTTAAGATATATTCTGTGATTTTAAGTTGTGTCCGTTCATCCTGGTGGTAAAAGGTCTGATGCTATCCAGTTTCACTGGGGAATTGTTAGTTATCCTCCAGTCCTTGAGGTGGCTTTCTTGAATATTTTGAATTTGGGATTTTTACAATCCTAATGTTTAAATGTTGCTGTTTGGGACTGGAATATTTAGTTTAATTTGTATTGATGTTATTTATAGTTTTACTTGCAAAAAGTTGAAGAGTAGACATTTTTAATGCAAGTGGCTCTTCTTTATGTAATTAGTTTTCATTGGGGTTTTTTTGGCTGCCGTTAGTAGCATTGCATCCCAGGTCTTTCAGATTGCTTCTCTTAGAAAAGTCTTAGGAGAAACTGATTGACCATGGGCAGTTCTTCAGCTGGGCATAGTGATACATGAGAGAAATATTTCCATTTCTGAAACTTTTGGTGGAAGATACTCTCAGTACAGGAACCACTTATTCAAACTAGAGCAGGGAGGTTTACGTGTGTGATTTAAGAATATTGTTGCCTTTCCAGATTCATTTATGTGCTCACTAATCATGATGACTGTATGCTGTTTAAAATATAAATGTTTTTGAGCCTATTTCCGGTGTATGGGAGGATATGGTTTGGGAATTTAGCTTTCTGCAGCCAGATGGATTATAGTGTTGCTAAGGAAACAGACTATAAATGAAGTGGCAACTGAATGTCCCTAGAACATGAGACTGCTTGAAGCTGGTATTTTAAACTCATTTAGGTGGATAGATAGATGATGTGATGAGAAGTTATTTTCCTGTATTTTACAGTTCATTAATTTTCATTGCTTTGTTAGTATTTACAAAAGGTACCTTAACTTCCCACTCAGACCACCTACTGTGTGGGTCACTGAACAAAAATTTGCTATTGAAATTAGAAAATGGACAAAAGCTGTACAGTAAAACAGCTCCTAAAATAATCATTTAGACTGCTGACCAGTGGATGGATGACAGTGTAACACAGACCTGGCAGCAGTATGGTCATACTGAAAAACTGGGACGAGGAAGTGAGCTGAGATTCTTCAAAGTACTTTGGGAAAAATAGATCTACTACAGATCTGGTGAAGTTAGAGATTTTTAACTTTGTGTATAAAGTGTTTAACATCTATATTATACCTATTTAATATATATGTGTGAAGTTGCTCAGAGCCAGGGAATTCAGTTGTGGTTTCAATACTTGCTCTGCCCAAGAAGAGACCTTGGCTCTTTTTTCCTAGTGCTTTTGCTGAAAATGTATCAGGTTTTCAAACCAGGGTTATTGATTGTTACAGCAGAGGTTTTTTTTTTTCTTATCACTGAGAAGGCCATACCTGAGCCATTCTAGCTAAGCATGTGACTAATAGGGGCTTGACTTAAGTAAGCTGGCCCCATAGGACAGACAGCAACCACCCCAGGTGGTGAGGTGGATTGACTGAATGAGAAGGCAGGAAAAGTTCTGCCTAGCCTGAAATACCTGCAGATCTCAGACCTTAAAAAGCATATAAATAAGATGTGAATCGTCCCCCTCCCACTTAGTAGTGTTTGCTGTATAAGAGGTCATGTGCTTGTTTGGCATTGCTGCTCTACTTCAAGTGCCTTGTGTTCATGCAGTTAAAATCCCTTTGCAGGTTGATGGACTTGGAAACTGAAAAGCTAGAGAACGTAATGGTATCCATGTTCTCAGCATTGTGTGAGTTGTCGTTTAAGAGAAAAGGAATGACTAGACTGTATAACTAGGTGTGATATATTTAGAGTTGTACCCACTTCCAGAAAAGCCCTGGTGAGAGCAGATAGACAGTGAAGAGCAACACAAAAACCTAACACAAGAGTCTGCTCTGCTGTTTTGAAGTTGTATGCCATGCATACAAAGGTGTAAATTCAAGCATATGGGCAAGTGCTTATAACTTTTCTCAGACGTATTATTTATGGGGCATAACTACTCAGAGCAAGACTGACATGGACTGAGTATGCATGTTTCACAGGCTAGGTTTGCTTAAGAAGAAAAGGCATAATGGGCTAGAAGAACAGGCAATGGTTGAGTCTGTATAGCTGCAGAAACTTGCCTTAGCTACTTCTATAACGAAAAAGAGAACAGGAAAGCTCTTGGTAAGAGTGAAAATGATAACTTGCCAAGCAAAGACAGTGAGCTAAATATGAAATGGAAGGCTAAGGAAGGTTTTCAAGTATGTCAGTAGAATTTCTCTTCTGTATTTTCTGAATTGAAATGAACCTGTTTTCAGTAAAATGTATTCTGGAAAATAAGTCATTGTTTCAGCGGTGTTAAACCTCCTCAACGTGCAGTGTTTAAACTGGGAACTGCTCTAACTGTATGTATGCAAGGCATTTGTTTTGGCCTACTGTTTGCTTAACACTTCCCAAGTAGCACAGAACTACTAAGTAGTACAAAATATTTGAAATAACTTTTATTTGTAACAGTGAATGGTAAGGTACTTTAAAAAATTGTTCTTAAAAAGGATTTGAATTCTTCAGTTAATGTGCATATTTGTTTGCTTTGTGTTTTTACAATTAAAAAAGAACAAAACAAAAAGTTGGTATTGCTCTCTTACATTAAAATGAAAGTGTGCTTTAAAAAGCACCAGATTGACTAATTGAAATATTTTTGGCTTTTGAATGAGTCAACTTCTTATCTCTTTGGGATGTGTTTTCCAAACCCTGCTTGTGGGTCTGTACAGAAATTTTTAGTTCCTGTATTGTACAGAGTCTGAATGTCTGTAATATGTCATCTCACACTGAGAGTTGTCCAGATAGGAAGTCTTAATTTAACTGTCTTTAACTGTGAGTACATTTTTAATGAGGACTGTTTGTGAAAAATAGTTTCTATCTTGAAAGTGTTATTCCAGTTGGCTGGCATGAACCAAGAATAACTCTGAAGCTATTAAAACAATTAGATTACATGGATAACTATTAAGAATTAGATACTTTATATTGTTTCTTTGATATGAAAAATAAGTTACTGCTCTAACATACAGTTGATTTTTTCGTAGACTAATTTAGACTAACAGCAAAGTATAGGGTGATTCTGGGGGGAAAAAATCAAAGGAACTCCAATAACTGTTATATTATTTTTCTGCATTAAACATTTTATGTTCGTGTTTGGCTAAACAGAGATGCTAGTAAGTATTGAAAATATATGCACGCATGTTCGTGTGTGTATGTATAAGAAGTAAAGTGTATAATATAAATACATAAACATGCATATAAACTAAATATTTGTTAATTCTTAGCTAAATCTTATGGTTGCAGCCTTTAAGTACTCTCAGAGCAGGATGCTGCAAGCAGAAGCATTTCTGTTGCTGAAATACCGTCACCTCATTTAACTTTCTAACAGCACCTCTTCTCTGTGAGCCAAGTGACAAGAAGTAAGATCCATAACACCTGTATTGCAGCAGCAAGACTCTTGGGCAAGGGCAGAATTTAGCTGTAGCATGAGATGACTCCCTTTGGGAAAAGCAGAAGCAGGGCTGATCACCTTGCTTTGGCAACTAAACCAAATCCCAGGAACTTGTGGGCAGCACACTGTGTGAAGAGAGTTACCAGTATGGTCATTCTAATCACTTTTACATTTGCATCCCTGCATCTTTTTATAAAAAGATAATTTTTTGCTAAAATAAATTTTATTTAAAGAAGTAGGTACGTTTTTGTGGGAGAGTGTTACAACCTGGTCCAACTTTACCAGGTGTTGCTCTTTAATTTCAGGCTTCAAGAGAATTCGTTCACATGAACTCTTGTAAAGCCATTGGTTCTTTGAATTCATGTCCGGAGAAAAACTACACATTTTTTCTGTAGGATATTTCTTTTGGTGAGAATATAGGCATTTTGGGAAAAACGGTTTTGCAAATATAACACGTAACTTCGCAGAAGCATTATAACTAGAAGTAGCAAGCATTGCTATAGAATAGAGAACTTTTGTTACACTTAGCAAACACAAATCCCACACCACTTAAGTACCTGCAATTTAGAGAACATAAGTGTTTAGGTTACCCACAAGAGGAAGAAAAGAATAAGGGAAGAGAGATTGAGAAGAAAGACTAAAGAGAGGAGAGAAAATTATAGTTACCGCTGAGAATGTCACATGTTGATGGCTTTGAAGAAAGCAGGCCAGGGCCCAATGGAGACCTCATGTGTGCCTGTTATAGGCTGCAGGCAGGACCTCTGGTTCACTGACCACTCCCTGTCCCCTTTGCCAAAGTGAAGGGTGCTGCAGCCAGTCAGAGGCTCCAGGGGTCTGATATGGGCAGGTTACTAGGACTTTATTGATTGATAGGTTCCCCATGCTTGCTCTGTACCATGTGGCCACTTTGGCTGACCATGTGGACACTGTGCTAAAAGCTTGGTCCCCTCTTCTGACACACAGAGATGCACCCCTACAAGGTGGTTCTGACCCATTAATCACTGATTTTGTGTGTAGCAGAGAGACAGCTTAAATTCATCAATGTAGAATGCTGCTGCTGGTGTTACCATTTTTATAAAATTAATTTTGGAAGCACTCACAAAAGACAGTGTGTTAACAGCTGTTGTCAAAACTACTGACAAATAAGAAAATTAATCTTCTCCTATTTGTATCAGAAAGCGCTGCAGTAGTGTGTGTTGGGAATACTGGGGCACTACAGAGGAAGAAAGAATTATGCCGTACAAGGAGCCTTTAGGTCTTTAACCTTATGGTTGATGAAGGTGAAACATTTTCACAGAGTTCAGTCGTTCCTTGAGCGAGTATACTGGAGAAGTTTCTGTAGTTGAAAAGCCAGAAAATAGCCTTAGGACAACTTCGGTAAAGCTTTCTGGCTTGAAGCAGGCTTTTTTACTTGCCTATTCTCTTCTGATGGATTGACTTTTTCATGAAGAAAGCAAGCTTTCTGTATTTCACTGTATTTTTACCCATGGTTTGATTTAATGTCCCAACAAAATGTTAGGAAAATTTGATAAAGTATGCCCATAGACTAGGTGCAGGCAGATGTAGAGAGCTGTCAGTAAAGTACCTAGCAAAAGTTATGACTCATTTGAAAAGCAATTTCATAATATTTTTAAGACTTTCTCTAGCCTCTTGCTAAGTTTTTAGTGTAATCTGAATGCTTGTGGGAAATACTTTGAAGTTTATTAGTGTTTAAGATCTCAGTGACTTCCACTATTTCAGTTCTTTGGAAATGACAGCTCCTGGTTTGGAGAATCGAAATAGACGTAATAAGATGTAAATTTTTCTATGATCATCAGTAAGTACAAATTTTACACCATTCTTGCTTGTGGAACAGCACTGTCTTGAATTAAAATATCCCAACATCTCACAGCTTCAGGCCACAAATGTGAAGCTTTTAAATTTGCTTGCCAGGGTCTATTTTAGTCCAGGTCAATCCTTCTGCTTTGGGAGGGGGGAGCTGGGTTTAGGAATGAGTGAATGAATGAGGAAATAGTCAGGAGTACCCTTTCAATAGCTCTGCCAGGTCTAAATGCTGATATCATCAATGTTGTAATTCCACAAGAAGAGTTCTTTGCAGAAACAGGAATCCTTGCATTCCAATTTCATGAAGGGTTACAGAGCTTTACCCCTCTGTTCTTACGAAAAAGCCTGACTAATCATTTATAACAGAGGTAAAAAAGGAATGTTGTTATGAAACAATGTTAACCCCTAATTGCCAACAGAAAGCTACCCAAAGCAATCTTTCCCAGTTAAGAGCAAGCTCTGCAAGGTACTCAAATTCAGTAAAATTTTCCAGATTTACTTTAAAAAAGTGCTTTTATTTTTTTCCTTATTTGAGACTTCAAGTGCAAAAACTTTTTAGTGTGTAAGGATGTTTTGGATGCTTTTCTGAGTTGATTTTAAAGATACTTTCATTTTAATGAGTTGGAAATATTTTCTGAGATCTCTCCTTTGATCATGTAAGTAGAAGAAATGGCTGTTATGTCAGAGAATGTGCTTGTCTGGTGGGAAGATCTTACAGGTTGTTGCTGTATTTAATCTGTCCAGACTCCTGGCAGCTTTCTGCCTGCTTGCAAACCTGTTCACTTCTTTGACACTTCAGAAAGAGGGAAGATTAGCAGTTCATACTACTTAATCTCGCTAAAGAGGGAACAAACCAAATGGTGAAAGTCTGTAATACTCAAATGGCTGCATTTTATCTTCTTTATACATAGCTAAATCTGAGACTTGTATTTTTCCTTCTCTCCTTGTTCTGTGGAATAAGATCAAATTTTTGTGCTAATGGAAAACAATGTGTATTAGATGATCATGACAATTTTTCAGACACTAACTTCGATTGTGGCTAGATAATGTGTTCTGCAGAAGGCAAATTTCTCAGCAGACACAAGTCTGGCAAATCAGGCCTTATGTTTTGGGTGTTTGAAGTCCATGTTAAGTTCGCTGCATATACAGAAACTCACCACTTGAATGACTGTAAGAGCCAGTACATTATGCCTGGTCTTAAAGTAGTTTACTCTTATTGCTTCCCCTAGAGTGACCAGTAGAAGGTCTCTGTAAACTCATTGGTTGGCTTGTCTTGCAACTGCTGTGTACAGCATTTATTGAGAAACTTGCTCCTGAAAGATCCTGATGTTTTTTGAACCAGTGTGGAGGTGACTTACAGATGTTCCTAAAGCTTATTCTGGCAGAAATTAAAACTTACGTGGCCTTTTAAAAGCTAGCATGTCAAAGTGTCTGTGTCCCATGTATTTGTTCCTTAATTTTTTTATATATAAATAGTATTTATAAATTAATTAGGTCATTTTAATAGTGTGACATAAGCTCAGCTTTCAAGGCTCACTGAAATTTTGTTGCTTCCTTCTAAGAGTTTCAGGAAAAGCTATGTTGAAAATAGATGTTTTCTGTTAAGAACAGGTATGTCACGATAGAATATACAGCTTTTTAGCTATGTTAGATCCAGTCTGCAGAAATAATTTCAACTACCTAAGATATATTAGCACTGTGATGATGACTGATTGGTATAAGTGTGTGTAAATGAAGTGCTGAGATCCTTCATTGTAACTTTCATGGTTTATTCTTCCTCTCTAGACCTGTTTTCTTGACCTTTGTTTTCTAATACCGTTATGCTGATGTCTTTGCCATTTGGTGAAAATTTATTCATCATCTTTATGATGCTCAGTAATATCCTGTAGATTTAAATGTCATTGTTTTGAGAGTCTTTGCAAACATCAGAATACTGATGGCTAAGGCCAAGCATGTATTTTTTAGATCCAATAAAACTTACAGCAGCTGTCTGCTGTGTGCTTGTCTGTAAATGAAATAAATGCATCTGAGTGAGACCTAAAACCAACATGTTACTGCAATCCTGGCAAATATTAGTATTAAATGGTGAGATTCTTATGTCCACAGATGAGATTCTTATGATCTGCCTCTTGTCAGGAGACACAGCATATTCTACTTCTCCCAATAAAAATAAAGTTTTGTTACAGAGAAAATTTTTTTATTCTGATCCTGTCCTGCCTTCAGTGTAAATATGTCACATTTTAATTTTACTTTTTTTTAATTTTTTTGGCAGGTTATTTGTGAAGGGAGTACTTTGCTGAACACAACAGCTCAAGATGACTTATGATTCCTGCCCTTCAGGGGAGCTTGTCTGGATTGGTATGCTTTGTTTTGTTGTTGGTTTTTGTTTGGTTGGGGTTTTTTGCCACGCTGACGTATAGTGATTGTGTGTATAATCCAATGGTCCCCTAAAATTTAGGAAGCTTCTAAGTTGTTAGTTGAATGTTAGTAGCTAGGAGGCTATGAATTAAAATAGTATATTTTCAATAATGTTTTCAATGTTTACTGTTTTTCTAGGTACCACAGTATTCAGTTAGCTCTTCGTTATGAATATGGTTAAAAGTAACCATTGAGCTAATTTGAAAGTTAGAATTTAGGGAAAATATGACAGTACTGGAAATTAACCTAGAACGGCATAAGTCCTTTCACATGAGCTACAAATTGAGAACATGAGTTTTCCTGAGAGCTAAGAAGATAGAATTATTCTTTACATTTTGCGTATTTGTGGCTTGCAATAGTAATAATGATTCCCATGGCTGACATTTCTTGACAGTTAATGGCTCTCTGAATTTGGGACCGAAGGAAATATCCTCAAGAGGGCAATTAGTTGTACTAAATGACCCAAAGCAGAGGTGACTGTTTCCCACAATGCTTTCCCATGAAAATTGCCACAGTAGTGTTTATAGAGTGGAAAAAAAGGACAATTTCCTAAATTAAAGTGGTGCCTCTTGTGAATAGTTTTATGGGTCATTTACTCATGCAGTGTAGTTGATTAGTTTCAATTTAGGATATGTAAATACGTATTAAAACTGAAAACTGCTGGTTCCTTTTAGGTGAGTAAGAACATTGTCCCTGCTGATTTGTGCTCTGACTCATTCTTTGCACTGGCTTTAGCAGAAAGAATTCCATTGCAACATGTTCCTGCCTCTGCTTAATTGCATAGGAAGCAACGCTTGATTCATATTGAGGGAGGTGTATGTCCTGGGCTGCTTTGTACAATAATGGGGTGTCAGAGAGCAGGTACTTGAGTATTTTCTATTGGCACATAAATTGTTTTGAAAACAAAATAAGCCCACAGACTTCATGCTTGATGTTACTGTTTTTCCCCTAAGGATATTATGCTTTTTAAATTGTTTTTATGTTGCAAAAATAATTTTTGTCGAAGTTTGCCTTTAAAAAAAAATCATTAATAGTAGCTATAAAGAGTGTAGAAGCTTCCCATTTGTGACCACTTAAAACATTCCCAAGAAATAGGATCAATGTACCAGACATTGCTAGCTTCAAGTTTCTGAATAAGAATGTTTTGGTTTTTTTTCTGTACTGGACCAAATTTTGATGCTGATCAGTATTGAATATATGCTTACTTTTAGCAGACAAATATATTAAATAATTGAACATTTTGGCAGCTGTTTGTAGTGTGTTCTGATGTGCATTAAACGTAGCTGTTATTATGGCAGTGTTATGTTCCCTGTTTTGTCTTTGTTGGGAGTTACTGATTTTTGACTGGTGTTGGCTTCGTGTATGAGATGTAATAATTTATTTCCAGTTTAACATGCGCTTTGAATTTTGAACAGAAACCTTTTAGCTTCTAAAGCTGTTAAAAAACAGACGCCATAGTTTTAGCAATAATTATATTTGATGAATGGAATTTGTGTTTTTTAGCTTTAAGTATGTACTTCATTGAAATAATTGTCTATTATGTTCCATAAAAAGAAAGTTGCATGAGTGAGAACCTTGCTTGAGAGAAAATGTGCATACACAGTAAATTTCAACACTGAAATTGAAAAAATTGATTGTATGAACCTCTTTTGCATCTGAAAAGAATCTGTGAGAGTACATGTTCCAGAAATGAGAAGGTTGTGACAAAAAGGTATCTATCTGCCTCTTTCTTGAGCACTTGACCCTCAATAACCTTTCCCATTTAAACTGTCAAAGCATGGTTGTCTTTTACAAGCTATGTGATTACCGTTCAGCGATGACTGTAGTTTTGAAATTACAGGATCTGTTTTTCTCAAACGGAGAGTGAGGACTGAAATGAAATTGCTGTGAAGTTATCTTATTGGTTCCTTTCATCTTATATTTCTATCTTTACATAATTTTGGAGAAGTTGGAATGATAAGAAGAAGTGGGGGGGCACATGTTTAATAATCATGTAGAAGCCCTTTAAGTAGAGAGGAGAAAAGGAGAAAAATCTATGTATGAGTACAACAGAAGGGATCTTCTCGAATTCATTGGCTGAATTGTCAGTCACTTTAATGAAGGATGGTAGCCGAGAAAGAGCATTGCCTGCAGGTTAGATAAGTGTAAATCCAAATCACATCTGAGCATGCAGATTCAGTATGCACTGCACAGAGAGATTTCATACCTTAGAGTGATAAACAGAGTACAGGGAAGGTGCTGCCTGGAAATCATCAGGAAGCAATGAGCACAGGAGCAACACTCATAGCTACTTTCTGTGTGAGATCCAAAGCCTGCAGTCCTTTTACTAGATTAGGTGTCATCTTTGCCATAGCTGACCACCACTCACTCTTTCATCCTTGAAAAGATATGGCCGATGACTTATGCAACAGCCAAATGGCCTGCACTTGTTTCTCACTTTAAGCAGTTGGCTGGGTCCCGGCAGCAGCTTGCATGAGGTCGTTCTCCTTCTGTTAACACCACAGAAAAATATACAGGCATCACACCAAGGGGAGGAAGCACAAAATAGGAGGTGGCCATGTGCATAGTGAACTGGGGTGATGAGGGAGAATATGAGATTATTTTTCTTAGACACTTTTCCTGGACTTGTTAGGAATAGGTTATAGATGTCTGTGAAGCCTTTGTCCTTTGCTGTTATCTGGATGCTGCTGTCTTGACAAGTGTGGCATAGCACAATCTTTTTGACTTTTGCTCCTACTGCCCTTGTCTGGTTTCTTCTGTTTAGAAGGAAAATTCCTGATGGAAGTAGTATTTTCTAAAACTTTCCTGTGGAACATTAGCAGTTGTTTGGTTTTTGTTTTATTCCCCCCACCCCTTTAAAGCTTTTATGATACATGTTATCATCTAAGCATCTGCTGAACTTCATACTTCAGAGTGTAAGTTTGTGTGGCATAAAGGATGTAAACTTAACCTAAATGAGCCATTCTGTTATGTGTGTTTAAAGTTACTCAAGTAACTGCATGCATGTGCATGTCCGTATTCAAATCAGATGGCCCTATGCCCTGTGCAGTCAACAGAGGGAGGTGGATGATTCACCTCTTCCTGACATGGACATCTGTATAAAGATTGTGTGAGATATGTCCTAAATTGTATTTCACATCCACAGAAGCTTTGTGGCATCCACAGCATTCTGTGGCAAGCGCTTTTGCAATTAATTGTGAAATAATAATTTTCAGATCTGGGCTCCTCAGTTTGAGAGAGACATGGACATACTGGAGAAAGTAGAGTGAAGGGCAACAAAAATGATGAAGAGACTGGAGCATCCCTTCTGTGAGGAAAGGCTGAGAGGGCTGGGACTGTTCAGCCTGGAGCAGAGAAGGCTCAGTGGGATCTTAAAAATACCTGAAGGGAGGGTGCAAAGAGGGCAGTACCAGGCTCTTTTCAGTGATGCCAGGTAACCGGGCCAGAGGCAATGGGCAGAAACTGAAGCAAGAGATTCCCCCTGAGCATCAGGAAACAATTTCTTTTTCCCACTGTGAGGGTGATTGAGCACTGGAACAGGTCACCCAGAGTGGTTGTGGAGTCTCCATCCTTGGAGATACGCAAAAGCCACCTAGATGTGGTCCTGGGCAACTGACTCTAGACGATCCTGCTTGAGCAGAGAGGTTGGACAAGATGACCTCCAGAGGTACCTTCCGACCTCAACCAGTCTGTGTTTTTGTGCTTCAAGTCAGCAATCATTTGCTTTCCCTGTGCCACTGATAATTCTGTGGACCATTATGACCTTCTTCCTGCCACTTTTGAATAGAGATCAGGTGGTGCAGCACTGAAGAGAAGAAGGTGCCGTGGATATGTATTGTAGTAGGTAGCGAATCTGAACACAGCGTGCATAGCTAGTTCCTGGTTTTCTTCTCAGTTTCTTTGCTAACAATTCTTTGCTAACACTTGGCTGATGTTTTCATAGACCAGACTGAAAATTTGAAGATCTGTTTTTCTTCTGGATGGTAATTATTGGTTTAACACCTGTTATTGTGCAGATAACTTCTTTCAGTACAGGCATAACTTTATTTCTAGCACTGAATTTTATCGGGCAGACTGGTAGCTTGCAACTCCCTCTCAAGAGATCCCTCTGTGTCTTTTTAAAGTTGACCTTAGTTTTTATTAAATTGCCCTGAAAAACAGTTCATGTTCATCATCAGCATATGCTGTGGTTTTGCATTTCCCTCTTCTCCCCTATAGGTTGAAGAGCTTGAACCCCAGTACAGATTCTCTTTGTAGGATCATTCTGATGACCTTCTCTCTGTAAAACTGACTGCTCCTTTATTTGTTTTCTATTTGAAATTGATTATTGTCTATAAGAGGGTTTTACATTTGTCTAGTGGCAGATTAGTTTCTTTTAGAGCCCTGGTGGAGAGACCTTGTCAAAGCCAATCAGAAATGCAAAAGTTACTTTTGCTGGCTTATTTCTTACAGAGCTCTAAAAAATACTGCCCAGGGGATCTAATTTTCTTACTCCAAGATTTTAAATCCAGAATGATTTGTTGAATTTATGCTCTTTTGCAGTCCCTGCAGAATGCTACAGCTTCCTTTCGTCTTCAGTGTTCTTGTCTTGTGGAGTCACAAACCTCAGTGGAACTTTGGGTGAGATTTTCTTGTTCATTGCTCAAATATTTCTTACTTGCTCTGGAAAGTTCTGTTGACCTTTTTGTTGTTGGTTCCATACTTTATTCTAAAAAATAAGTTAAAGAAGACTAGTAAAGGAAAAGTTTATAAAGACCTAAAAAAGAAGAGTTTTGGCTACTGTATATGCTTTAGCCTGTAATTAACATTGAGGCTTTCTCTAAAAGACTTAGTGTAAAAATAAAACTAAAGAGACAGAATGGGGTGAAAAAAAATCTAGAATAAAGTTAATGGAATTTTTCATTTTTGCAAAATGTCAATGTACATAGCTTAGTATACTTGTGCTGAGCTTTGCAATCTTTGAAATATAATAGGATAAAATAGAAAATTATGACATTCCCTCCCATTCAAGCAGTAAGACCTCTAAGAAGTGGAGTTTGTATAACTCTCTATTGGGTTTGCATGACAAGGTTTTGGTAGCAGAGGGCCTACAGAGATGGCTTCTGTGAGAAGCTTCCCCTATGACCAGTCAAACCAGTGTCAGTCAGCACCAAGACGGACCCACCGCTGACCAAGACTGAGCCCATCAGTGACAGTGGAAGTGCCCCTAGGTTCACAGATTGAAGAACGGGGAAAAGTTACTGTGTAGGAGCAAATTGCAGCTGGAGAGAGGAGTGGGAATATGTGAGAGAGCTCTGCAAAAGGACGGAGGTGCTCCAGGCACCAGAGCAGAGGTTCCCCTGCACCCTGTGGTGAAGACCATGGCAAGGCAGGCTGTGCCCCTGCAGCCCATGGACGACCACACTGCAGCAGATTTTCATCTTCGGCCTATGGAGGACCCCAGGCCAGCGGAGGCGGAGGCTGTGATCCTGTGGGAAGCCTACACTAGAGTAGGCTCCTGGAAGCATCTATAACCCCATGGAGGGAGGAGCCCATGCTCGAGGAGGTTTGTTGGTAGGACTTGTGACCCTGTTGGGGACCCACACTGGAGCAGCCTGTTCCTGAAGGACTGCACCTTGTGGAAGGGACCTATGCTGGGATGGTTTGAGGAAGAACTGCAGCCTGTGGGAAGGACTCATGCTGGAGAAGTTCATGGAGGATTGTCTCCCATGGGAGGGTACTCATGCTGGGGCAGAGGAAGAGTGTGAGGAGTCTTCCCACTGTGGAGGAAAGAGCAGTAGAAGCAATGTGTAATGAACTGCAACCCCTAGTCCCTGCTCCTCTGTGTTGCTGGTAGGGAGGCAATAGAGAAAATCAGGCACAACATTAAGAAAGAAGGCAGGAGGGAGGTCAGGGTGTATTTAAGACTTAGTTTTATGTTCCCGTTACTCTACTCTGATTTGATAGTTAATAAGCTAATTTCCCCAAGTTGAGATTTTGCTTGTGAAGGTAACAGGTGAGTGATCTCTGATCTCTCCCTGTTCTTATCTTAACCCACAAGGCCTTTTGTAATATTTCTTCTTCCCTGTCCAGATGGGGAGGCGAGTGAAAGAGCAGCTCTGGTGGGTACCTGATGTCCAGCCAGAGTCAGCCCGCCACAAGAGTCAATTCAATTAGGATGTTTATAATAATATTTTTTTATGATCCTATTGAAAATTAAAGGACACAGGTTATTCATTTGTTTTAACTAAAAATGGTGGTCTGGCCCTTGAAAATCTTTTAGCAATAGAGCTTGCAGATGGTCAGGGAATAGCTCTGCTACAAGCTAGAATGAAAGGAACAGGTCATAGTGCTGGTATTGCTTGATGAATTCTTGACAGCAGCCTGAGCAGGCTTGCATTTGGATTGCTGAAAGACCAAAATGGGAACATAGGTCAGACTTTGTTGTCTTACAATTAATTTTTTTCTTGGTGAGGTGTTATCCAGTGAAGGGTAAACTTTTGATCCTACACGAAGCATGCTGTCATTGTGTAAATTCATAAAAAAGCGTTTCTTCCTCCCTTCACTTTTGCCTTATGTTGATACCAAGCAGAACCTGCATAAATGCTGTGGGCAGGATTTGTGCTACCAAACATTAGCTGCTCGTGTTAGCAGCACAGGCTTGTCACCGTATGCAGAGATGGAGGAGATAGATTGCCCTCTGAAAATGCCTCTATCCCTCTTCTGACTATAAACATGAAAACAGCCAGAAGGGACTGTTGCAGTCATCCAGAACGAATGAGGTGAATCCCACTTTGTGTTTCTGGCTGCAGTGATCTGTTTTTTGAAAGGGCATAGAATCCTTCTGGTTTCCGGCTTGATCAGATGCCAGTGTGCTCTGAAAGTCTTTGATAGTCTAAGATAGAGGGAAAGAGCTAGAACTGAAACTGGGAAACAACTCTCAACTCCTTTGTCTTTTATTTGTAAGAACATGTACATAAAAGTATATGTAATAATACATTACTAGTACACATAAAGATGGTAAATACGAGACAGTACATGTAAACTATAAAAGGAAACATTGCATTGTGTCAGTACCTGAAGGAGGCCTGCAAGAAGGCTGGAGATGGACTTTTTACAAGGACATATAGTGATAGGACTAGGGGCAATGACCTTGAGCTGAAGAAAGGGAGAATTAGTCTAGATACTAGGGAAAAAATCTGTGGTGAAGCACTGGAAGAGGTTGCACAGAGAAGTTGTGGTTGCCCCATCCTTGGCAGTGTTTAAGGCCATGTTGGACAGGGCTTTGAGCAACCTGGTCTAGTGCAAGGTGTCCCTGTCCATGGCAGGGGGATTGAAACTAGATGATCTTTACAATCCCTTCAAGCCCAAACCATTCTATGACTGTATAATGGGAGGGAGGGAATTCAGCAGTCTAAGGATTAGATCTACAAGGAGAAAGAGGGGTTCACACAGTTAAATTATATGGGATACTAAGATAAGTTAACCAAGACCTGCCCTAGACCAGTGAAAGTAGGAAACCTTGCTGCCAGGGGAAGAGTTGTAGTAAGCAAAGAACAGATGGTTTCCTGCATCTTGCTGCAAGTCAGTCCCTAAATGCAGAAAACTGAGAAATATGTTTATACTGTAGACAAGTTACTTGATAATTAGTAATGGGTTAGAATGTTTTCCATGTTTTTCCTGAGGCATCTGATGTGAATGACTGACACGGAAGCAAGAATTCTGTATTATATACAATACTTGGATAGATAGGCTTTTTTGTGCTTACCAAATTGATCAGATAGGTGATACTGATGCTGTTTAAGCTATTTAAAAATGTTATTAAAGTTTCCAGCTGTAGGCAATTTCAAAACAAAATAATGAAGTTAGTTTAAAAATTATAAGATTTAAGTAAATATACTTGATTTATTCACTCTTAATACAGTTTGTTTTCAAACACAAAAGTTTTTCAGTCTTGGCTATGGTAGGAAAAAAAACTTGGTGAGTTGAGAGTATTGTATGGTGTCAGCAGGATTACAGGTGCAGGAGAGAAAGGCCAAATATTATTAGCCTTCTGTGTCTGGTGCTTAAGTAAATTGTGTCAACCTGAAGTGTAGACACATATTAAGGATGCTTTGTCTTTAAGGAAAGCTGAGCAATCATTTGATTCCCACTGTTTTCAGAGTTCACTTTTTCTTTAAATTTGTTTCTTCTTTTTCAGATGGAAATACTAACATGAACTTAAGAACTTTGATGCTTTCAAACATTGAATTTTGATTGTTAAATGATCTGTTAAAAATACTGCCTGAACAAGATGAAATGCCTTGAAGACCTTTGATTCTGCTTTCATTTCTCCTGAAGCAATGGTTTTCTCAGCAATGTTGACGCTGGCCCACTCTGGGACCTCAAATGCTACTTTTATTGTCTATGAAAATGCCTATATGAATTTTACCACTCCCCAGTTTTTGCTTCGCAGTGGCACAACACAGCCGTTGAGATATAGTTCAGGTGTCATGCTCACCACTGAGAGAAGTACTTTTCTGGTAAACACTACAGCTATCCTGCCATCGCAAGAAGTTTTCAGGAGCTTGAGTTTGCCACTCCAGATCATTCTTTCTGCTGCTATGATATTTATCCTATTGGTTTCTTTCCTTGGAAACTTTGTTGTCTGCCTCATGGTCTACCAGAAGGCAGCTATGCGATCTGCAATTAATATCCTCTTAGCAAGCCTGGCTTTTGCAGACCTGCTGCTGGCAGTGCTGAATATGCCATTTGCTCTGATAACAATCATTACCACTCAGTGGATTTTTGGGGATGTATTTTGCAGAGTTTCTGCCATGTTCTTCTGGCTTTTTGTCATAGAGGGGGTAGCCATTCTTCTTATTATTAGCATTGACCGATTTCTTATCATAGTTCAAAGGCAAGATAAACTGAACCCTTACCGTGCAAAGATTCTCATTGTGATTTCCTGGGCAGCATCCTTTGTTGTTGCTTTTCCTTTATCAGTAGGGAATCCTAATCTCCAGATACCCTCAAGAGCACCACAATGTGTTTTTGGCTACTCTACGAGCCCAGGTTACCGAGCCTATGTGATAGTTATCTTGCTAATTTCTTTTTTTATTCCATTCCTGGTAATGCTGTATTCGTTTATGGGCATACTCAACACCGTCCGCCACAATGCAGTTCGTATCCATAGCCACCCTGATAGCATATGTCTCAGCCAGGCCAGCAAACTTGGTCTCATGAGCTTACAGAGACCTTTTCAGATGAATATTGATATGAGCTTTAAAACTCGTGCCTTCACAACCATCTTGATTTTGTTCCTTGTCTTCATAGTCTGTTGGGCACCATTCACCACTTACAGCCTTATTGCCACGTTCAACAGCCACTTCTACTACAAGCACAACTTTTTTGAGATAAGCACTTGGCTCCTTTGGCTCTGCTACCTCAAGTCTGCACTGAACCCACTGATTTACTACTGGAGGATTAAGAAGTTTCATGACGCATGCTTAGACTTGATGCCTAAATTCTTCAAGTTTCTGCCACAGCTACCTGGCCATACAAGGCGCCGCATTCGACCCAGTGCCATCTACGTGTGTGGGGAGCACCGGTCGGTGGTTTGAAACTGCCGTTGTTTGACAATGATTGTTGTTCTTCTGGGATTATTTGGTTTTAGGCTTTAGGTGGAATTTTGTTTCATATGGCTTTTTCAGTGTGGCCATATCTTATAACTTGATTGAATTTTCCACTACTCTGTGCAATTTTGGGAAGAAAGATAGAGGGAGAGAAAGTGATTTCTTATAGTTAGGTTTACTACCAGAATACAATGTAAACAAAATAACAAATGTTACCTCTGGGATTCCATGGAAATCCATTCTTTTAAATGAAAACTACATTTGTAACATCTTGTCAGGTTTATGCTTACTAGGCCTGCAATTGCATCTAATTGTAGGGACTTTTTTATGCTGCTAAGATAAGATGTATTTAGTTGGTGTAATTTTTCTGAAAAATGTTGCTGCTGTCTGCCAATATATTAGAGCCAAAAAGTCTCATTAGATTACTTCTATTTAATTTAACAATATTTCAGAAGTTTTCATGATAACATTAGAAAACTTTTTTTAATATTTCCATTAATATTTTTGTGCACTTTACAAAACTTACTGTATAATTTGTTCATTGGAATATTTTGTTCTGTATTGAAGGTGTATTATTATTGCTATTATTATTATTAGTTATGTTGGTGAATTTCAATGAAAGACCCTTGTAAGCTCTAGGTGGGCAATTTATGTTGGTGTAGCAGTTATAAATTTGTTGTTTTTCTAACAGTTGGTGAAAATTAACATTAACTGCTCAGTTATCAGATTAGTTAGAAGGAGAAAATGGAGAAATGGAGGGGAAAGAAAGCAACAAAAATACCATGACCTGAGGTTGAGGCTAACACAAGATTTAGTAAAATAGTATTCATATGAAAATTATTACGGAGCAAAGGGTGATTGTAGTTATTACTTGTGGCTGTTACAAGCTACTCAAAACCCTGAAAACTTATCTGAAATAGTGATTTTTGGGCCTACAATTTACACTGTGTTGGTATTAATGTTGTTTCTGCTTGGAGCTCATATAAGGCTGGATATGCTCTACACTGCTGAAATCATGCTGTCAGGATTTTGTTGGGATAGACTTAGAAATAGTAGGGTAGACCAGCAAAGAGATAGCAAATAGCCAATAGCTGAAGTTAGGATTTAGTCTACATAGTAATTACAGGGGAAGAAAAAATCCTCAACTTCCTTGTTTTACAATTTAAGTATTGGACCAAAACCATAAATGGACAATCACAGAATCATAGAATGGCTTGGTTTGGAAGGGATCATAAAGATCATCTAGCTCCATCCCCACTGCCATGAGTACGGATGCCTTCCACTAGATCAAGTTGCTCAAAGCCCCATCCTTCCTGGCCTTGAACACTTCCAGGGATCGCACATCCACAGCTTCTTTGGACAACCTGTTCCAGTGCCCCACCACCCTCACAGGGACGTTTCTTCCTGTATCTCATCTAAATCTACCCTCCTTCAACCATTACCCCATGTAACAGCAGAGTTTACTGGGCTTGTAAAGTTAAATTCCCCTTTTCCCTCTGATACTTTACATTGATTTTTTTCATTGCCCCGTTGTCTTACTAGTGGCTGCTGCCTCAAGGGTTTAAATGCTGTTCTCATCTATTAGGCATCAGCTTCTCTTCCTGAAATGCCAAACTACCTTTCTGATTAATGTCAGGCTGTCTTGGTACCTGTCTTGAAAGCAGAACAGCAAAGATTTTCCTTGATGATGGCAAACCAGACTCAGATTTATTTTTTAATTTTTTTTAATCAGCTAAATAAATATTTATTGTGAGATAAGTAAAACTAAGACTTATTTGAAGCCAGATTCCCAGTTGTTCTGAGGCTGCAGCAGAATGCTTGTAGAATCTGTGTGTCCTTGCAGAGAGCTTTTTGGGCCCATGACTGAGAACAGGGGCATTGATGTACAACAAACTTATCAACCAGAGCTAGAGTTTGGGCTTCTCTTGCTTCCATCTCTCTTTCAGTTCCCCAAAGCATGGGGACCTCTTAATTGTTCTTGTACCTGAGGAACAAATATTAGCAATTTTTTCTGCTTCCGTCTATCCACAGAGTACATGTTTGCATGAAGGAAATGCCTTGTTCTGTGTGGATGCCCAGGGACTTCTTGCTTCCTGAGGACAACAAAACATTCACACCCCAGATTTTAGGTCTTTAACGAAGAACTGATTTAAGTTATCTCTGTTCTTTTCATTGACAGCTATTGACAAAAGTGTTGGCAGTATTTAAATTTTGGGAACATCAAAGGAACAATTTTGAATTTAGTAATGTTAATTTTTTTTAAAAAGCTGCTATCTGAGGTTTTGGGTTACATGTAAAATGACATGTTACCTGGTAGTGGTGATGTTATTGATGTCTGTGCATTCCTTGTCTACTTCACTGATCACAGTATGGATTTTTCTGATTGAAATGACAGACAGTAAAAGAGTTCCACTGTAAAACAGAGTGTTTTAGTGTGTCTTTGCAGTAAAGCTTTTATTGTTCAATTACATTTACATTGATAGCAGAATTTTATGACCTGGTTAGTATAGATTTTCCGTTTCAGAGCTGTCATGCCTGTTTATCTTTGAAAGCAGCAAAACTGTGCTTAGAGTTAACGTAACAGAAAGTGTGCACTAAATGGCATGAACAGGTATTTTTGCTGTCTTCCAGCGCTACAATGTGAGAGATTTAAATATGTGTTGTAAAACATAGTAATTGAAGAAGGAAGGAAGATGAGTAATACAGGAAAGCTGGTGAAATTACTTTCTTGAAGCATGAGGGGAAAGCATTTTGTGGGGATTTTGTGATCTCCTCTAAGTACTGGCTGTGAAGTAGAAATTGCAAACATCAAAGAAGTTAATTTGTCTTGATAATTGTTTGTTTACAGTGACTGTAACAAGGTTTCTCCTCAGAGCTGCATTTGCTGATCCTTGCAGAAAAGAAACCCAAATTGCTGGCCCAAGTCAGAGGTGATTTGCATAGTGATCCAGTATTCACACTTCCCAGGTTTTTTGAGGTGATCAGGGCACACAGTGAACAAAAGGGTGTTCAAAAAAAAAGATGGTGTAGAAGTATCTCCAGGGTAATTAAGTGTTTACAGAACTATTTGAGCTATTGTGTCTAATATACTGTCTCTAGAGCAGTGCCTTGATAATTGCAGCTGAAGTCCTAGAACCAAGTTGAAGACCTCTAAACTGCTCAGTCTTGCTGCCTGTGATCCTGCCATAACCATGCTAAATTTGTAATGTTAAAACATATACACTTTGGCAGAATTTCGGCTAGTGATGCATCTTAGTGGGCTTGACCAAGACCAAGGATTAAAAAAGCTCAATTGATCCTGCTTGACTCTACTTATGAATGATAACTTTCTTCCTCTCCAGAATTGTTAGTCATTACTAATCTGTGTTCCCTCATGTTACATTTTCAGACATTTTTAGTATGGAGGATTTAAATGAATGTATTTCTAATTATGTTGCAGTTTAATTCATTCTGTTAAAGCATGCTGCTTACATAGTTCTCAATTGTACAAATCTATTGATGAAATGATTCTTTTGTACTTAAAGCTGTGTATTTTTGACATTTCTTGTTATTCATGTAAAATATTCCTGTATATAGAGAAGAAAATTGTTTTGCCTCTTATTGCTTTCTGTTACTATTTTTTCACTTGTGTGCTTAATGCTTTCATATTTTTGCCATATGCATAACGGTAAGACTTGAGTAATTTTTCTGCTGCCATTTGAGATTTTTAATTCTCAAATCATTAACAATGCCCTCCTTTAAAGGGATTTTAATTTATTTTTTTGTGAAAACACCTAATTCAGAGCACAAGTTTTGGTTAGAATGATGAGGAATATCTGAAGTCCAGTTTTTCTGGAGCCAGTGTGAAATGGTTTGATTTTTTTTTTTTGAGTAATCATTTTCTGATGTGGAGAAACTTTGACTTACTGTTTTAAAACAAGCTGTTACATCAAATGGCATTGTCCTTTCTGTACATATTACACCTGTGAAAACACCTGAGAAAATAAAAAAAGAGAAATGTAAACATCCTCCAAAAAGGTAGCAAAAATCTTTAGAATTGGCTCTGTGCATTCACAGGTTTCTTGGACTTAATGCCCAACTTCATAGTTTCAAACACTTCATTTATTTTATCCGTCTATTAAATAACAAAGATTGCCTCATGTAAGTGGTTTTGTTTAAAATGTTTCTTGTGTAAAGCCTTTACAGGACACTCTTTTTTGAGATACTGGAGTAGAGACGTGTTGATATATCTAAAACAATTGAAATAGTACCCAGCAAGTAGAGAGAAAGGCTAAAAAGAAAATAACTTTCCTAAAATACTACCTGAACTGAGTGTACTACCTTTTTCGCTTGGACCGAGTAATTAAGATCATCTTTTTCTGCAATAAATAAACCAGGCAGTGGTACTGCATGGCATGATTCATATCAACACAAGACAGTGACCTTTATGATTCAAGTGCTGCATGTTTGTATGTGATGGGTTACTCCTCATATTAGTAGAGCGAAAACTGTTCAGAATCTTGGCTGTTTTGGGGAAATCTTTCACCTTGCTAATAGATTTAGCAGAAATTCTGCTGAAATAATTTCTCCAAATGATAAAGTCAAAGGCATGAATGAACCCTAAAGAATGCCTGAGAGGGGATTGGTATTTCTGGTTGCTTGGAAATGGCCCTTCTCAGCTGCCCACATGCCTAATGGCGAGACTGTACCTCTGCAATGACCACGCGTTTTCTCCCCTGACCTCCCTGACATAGCACCTTCTGCGCTGCTGTGTTGCAACAGGTGCAGCGGTGGCAGAAGAAGGTGGAGGTGCCTGGAGAGGCTGTGGAGCCAGCAAACCTCTCCACTCTCTCCTGTCTTTGAGTTCAGGTTGGACCATCAATAGCGGGTCAAGGATGAGTTTTACCACCTTTGGTTATAACATTAGTGCCATCAGGGGAGAGCTGTTACAGGAGCATATATATTTGCCTCTAGTGCTAGTGCAGGATTCTTGTTTTATCCCCAGCAGTGCTACAGGTTTTATTCTACCCTCATCTTTTGGCACCTGAGCTACATCTCTCTATAACCAATTTGTGACTGAATGAGAATCCCTTAGCTGACTTCTGTCTCTCTCAGTGCTCTGGGCACAGGATGTGCTGGTGAGTTTCCACCATAACAAAAGTTCCTACAGCTTTCTCTCAAAAATGGCATTCATGGACGCAACCACAACTCTGCTCAGATAGGAGGGGGAAAACAGCCTTAAATCAGTGACTGCACTGTATGGTGGAAGACAATGTGAGTTGTGATGGGACTTCTTAAGTGCCCCTTACAGAGAGTTTAAAATTTATTTATGGATATAACCCAACAAACGGTTGGCTTATGCTACCTTATTGTGTGACAGTGAATGCAGCTTGATATCAAATCACTAACAATACTGCTGATAAGTAACATAGTATTCATAAATACCAAAACAGAGCTTGTTCCTGGTTTATATTATTATCCTGTCTAGATAACCAGCTTTGCTGGTGTGTGGGTGCAGAACATAGCAATAATGAGGCGTACTCCTTGTTTAATTGGTGCTCTGCCTTAAATAGATTACTGCAATCCACACCTCTGTGGTTGACCTGAAATAAAATTAAGCTTGTTCACCAACATGAGTAGGAATTCCACTAACACTGCCCTGTCTGCTGAAAGAGGTCTAGGGATATAAATGACAATTCCTCCAAAAGTCGGTTTATCTGATCTCCAAAGGGAATGCAATTGCAGCTGTGATAAATTTAACAACAGTTTCTTTTGATTTATTGAGTCTAGGCTCTGTTTCAAAGACAGAGGGTAGAGTTTGGTGATGGAGGGTATTGCCTGAATACTCAGGGTGGCAAGAGGGAGCCGCTGAAGCTTATATGAAAATCTCAGTGCTATAGTTTAAGCTGTTCTTTGGGGTGTCAGTGTTGCCTTTTCTGTAAGAGTAATTCCTTTCAAAGGAAGAGAGATGAAATGACATCTCTTCCATCATTTCTTGTTTCTTTATTGACACTTTTACTGTGAGAATAGTAATTCTGAATTTGGTTCCCTGGACTTGGATTTCCTTCCCTTCCTCACTGGAGGAGATTTGAAGCTGTTGTTTATCAGCCTGTGTGCTGTAGGCTGTTCTAAAAACACCATCAGTCCCTCCTGTAAACTCTTTCACACTTACTTGGGCCAGAGAGAAAGGGCGTTTGGCAGAAAGTGGGAGGCTGTGCTCCAGCCACCTTTTGATACAAAGGTATGTAGACTTTCACAGTTAGGCTGTCAGGAGAGCAGCAGTCTACGCCAGGTTCTCCCCATCACATGCACTAACTACCCCAGTCCGGTTGTGTCTCACTTCTGCTGAATGTTAAGTTATTCTGTTAAAAGTGAAACAGCTTTTATAGGGGGGAGTGTGCTCTTTCTGGTCTTAGTTTAGGTAATAATCCCCTGATTAAAGCATTGAGGAGAGACTTTAAAATCCTCTGGAATCCTGAGAGCAACTGAAATATCTCCCTCCTAAATGTTTTCACTACAGAATTATTAGGTTAAGGGAGTGGTCTACCAAAACTTTTGGTTTCATTTACGGGATTTTTTTTGCAGTCTTAGCTGTTGGTTGAGCTCTGAAAATGCCTATGGCTGGGCCTTCTCATGTAGTGTAAATAACGTAAAGCCTGTTTTGTAAGTTCTAATTTGAGATGGGCTGTTCACTGCCATCAGCGCTGCAACACTTTGGGCATATGAAGAAGCAGATATATATGATGAGATACATCTGTGATATTTTAGCAACTATAGCATAGACAGCTCTAACAATCATTTGAGGCTCCTTTGCACTCATCAGTGGAGATGAGTGGATGTTTTTAGGAGCTCTTCTGGAAGGAGTGAGGGAAACAGCCTGAAAAAGCCCTAGATGCTTTTTTTGATTTCTCTTGATAACTGCACTAGACAGAAGATTGTTCATCTTTGAACTTGATTCACTTCCTCTAGTGTGTCTTTGTAGATGAGGCATGAAGTTCCTGCACTTTTAACCATGGTGTGGATTTTTGTTGTGATCTGCTTAGGTGGGGAGGGGAACCAAGTACTAACCAAGTTTTTAAAACATAAGTGAGATTAAGGCACAAACGAGGCCAGATGCTTGATTCCAACATGATAATTCAACTTTATTTTGCAGCACAAAAGAGCAGAGAGAAAGGACAAAAAGGTAGGAAAAGCTAAGGGTAAGTGTTAAAAGTATAGGACAGGAGTTACCAGCACCATGAAGTGCTGCTGGCTTGCAAGCTAGGAGCATTCTGGCTTCTGCCCTGCTTGTCTTGTAGCCTCCAAGGAGCGAACCTGCAGGCAGAGCCAACAGAGTGGCAGCAGCTCCCGCAGCAGTGCCCTCAGCTGTTCTCCACTGGTTTCTCTAGCAGACCCCCCAGCAGTTCTTCCAGCAGTCCCCTGAGCTGTCCTCCAGCGGTTCCTCCAGCAGTCCCCCCAGCAATCCCCTCAGCTGTCCCTTCAGCTGTTCTCCAGTAATCCCTCCAGCAGTCCTCCAGCGGTTCCCCCCGTGCCACCCTGGGCACCTCCTTAAATGCTCTTGCCTTGGAAGACCCTGGATGGCCATTGGCCAGTTCACTGGTATCCAAGTGGTATCCAAGTTCAGTGGTATCCAAGCAAAGTTTTCCTGGTACCAAGATGGGCCCTGACTGTCCACTGGCTGGTTCCACAGTATCCACGGCAAGATCTGCCTGGCAGACCTTATTTGGGAGAGTAAGTCCTTGCTGTGTTCTTCATTGTAACAGCTTCTTTTCTTTTTTTGCTAAGTCTACCTGCCTACCTCTGATGGCTTTCTAGGCATCTCCTGGAGCTTTAGCAAGCAGCTCAGCTCCTGCAGCAGCCTAGCTGTTGCATCAAGACTTTTCAGCTCCATGCTCAAGGTTATGGTGAAGCAGACTCCATCTTTTAATCAGTCTATCACAATTTTCTCCTGCAAAACTAAATTGGGCTCGGTTTGGTCCAAATTGTCTGAAGAAATTATAGCACTTTGCTTCTATGTGAGAACACCTACACTGAGATTTTGCATTGTTACACTAGAATGCATTGCCCATGTACCTTTAATTACTTCGTCTGTGATTTCTCATGTTCCAGCACAGACAAGACTTTATAAAGTCACTTCTAAAATTACCCAGTCTTCTAGCATGCCTTTTAAATTCTGGTAATTATTCCATTTCTGTTATGTCAAATTTAGAAATCCAGAAGGGATCATTGTGTAGACTGAGCTGCTCTCCTGTATATTTTGTTAGACTAGATAGAGGGAGCAATGCAAGATTTATAAGACTAAATTTAAAATAAGAAGGAAGCCCGGGAACTCACTTGAGGGGGCCTGACTTCGCAGACTGCTAATTTGGGCAAATCAGAATCCTGAAAGCCCCCTAACTGCCCAGCTGCTTTCAGTTTTTGTTCGGGGATTACCTGATGTGAATGAAATACAGTAGCAATCGTGTGAATATAAGTGGGTGCTGAGGTTTTACATGTCCTGGTCTCCAGACAGCAGCAACTCATTCATTCCTGTGCCCTGCATTCTGTCCCCACAGAGCTTTTGCTGCTTCTTGCAGTGTGCTGTGCTTCTCAGGTAAGTCAGACCTCACCTTGCCTCTTCAGCAGCACATGCTAAACCATCATGCTGAGAGATTAGTCCTTTTCCATTCAATGTGTTTTAAAGGAGATGCGTTCTTTATAGTTAGATCCCTGACTTCTTTCACGTGAATTGAAAATGTAGGATTTCAGGTGGGTGCAGTAGGGGATGGAAGCCAGAACTTCAGCAGCAAGGTCTCAGTCCTATAAGCATTTCTACTGAGCGGCTGCTTTTCGGTAAGGTGGATGACATGAGACAGCCCACAGAGCTGGCTGACTTTCTCCACTCACAGGGAAGCAGATATAGGTCCTTGCTTCTGACCTTCTCAGTAGGAATCTGCAGCAATTCTGCTGCCCTCCTCATCCTTAACACCTCTTCTTTATCACACAACAGGAGTTCTTTTAACTAAAGCAGGTCTTTAAGGAAAAATAAAATTTCTAAAAGCATTTTATACTTGAAATAATTTTTTAAGAGGTGCTTTTGTTAGCACAATAATTAATTCATGTGATTTATATTACACAGGAGGCCAGACTACATGACTGCAATAATTTTTTTCTGGCTTTATTCTGTATGAGAGTCTGATTCCACTTCCATAAAACTTTATTAGTGCCATTGTCAAGGTGAGCCTGACTATTGATAGAAACAATCTCAAACATAATTTAAAGGGCTCAAAGAAACGGCCCTTTCAAGAGGGTAATTCACCTTAGGTCAACATTGGTGGCGCTTGATTCTGGAAGGCTTGCTTTTCTAACCAACTTTCTCAGAGGAATTAATTATCTGAAAACCTGTGACTAATGAAAGAAGTTTTGTTCTTTTGAAGTTCAAGCTAATTTCCATGAAGGTTACTATTACTAAGCAACAGATTCTGCAGTGTCTCCTGAGGGGCTGAAGCTGCAATATGGACAAAAAGTAAAGCAAAACACAGTGCAAAAAATGATGAAATATTATCCCCAAACACGGAGGCCACAAATAGTACCATGACCAGGGCCTGTTTTGGAGTCTCCTTCCTTGAAAGCTGTTGTTCGATCAATGGGAAAACTTCCACAGGAGCAAAAGATCAGCACGAACCATCTACGGTGAATTCACCATCTACAGTGAATGTAAAGCAAGATTCAGCCTCTACTCAAACGTAGAAATACAGCAGAGCATAACTAAGGGGAAAAAAAATCCCAAATATGTTTCAGCATACATAATATTTCTGAGAAAAGCAATCACCTGTAATGTATCTTAGCCATATTGAAAGAAGAATAGTTATTCTAGTTGTGAGGAGAGAGTGAAATGAAATACGGGAGTCCTTTCCTGAGTCACAAAAGATGTTGTCAATGTCTATGCAGCTTTGTGTCAGAGTAGAAATATGTATTTGCAGTTTGCTTAAGTATAAAACCACACCTGGATATTCAGCTTTCTGAGGCTAGAGATTTAATTCTGTCCTCCTACTTTGCCTTTATCCGCTGGCTTTGCTAAATACAAGGTTCAAATGATAAGAGGATAAAAGGGTAAAAAATGAAACCCCACAATTATTTCCAATAATCTAAATATTTGAGTAAGCTCCCTTGGTCTTGTCCTTTTTTTTTTTTGTGTGTTTGATTTGGGTAACTGTTTAAGTGGTGTAGTTTTCTAGCATAGAATTTGAATGAGGTGAATTTCAATATTTGTTCAATAGAATTCATAAACTTTAATAAAAATGTAAATATAGCAATATCAATTTCATACAACTTAACTCACTAATCATGGTATGTGTAGGATATGTGCAGTCTGGAAATAAGTGAAAAATTCTAAATATTTGAATTAAAAAACATTTCTTGTCATGAATGTCAAATTCCCAAAGTTAAGAATAGAATGTCCAAAATAATTTTAGTATAAAAATCCAAATATTTTTTTCCTGCTCTGATAACTTCACTCACAGGTTTGTTTTTTTGAGCATGGCTGGATTTGTTTTTCTTTCCCCTCCTTGCACTGCCCCCCACCCCCCCCAACATATATCTTCTGACACTGTAAAGGAAACTTCTGTGGATGACTGATTCTGATGTTAAACCTTACCCAGTTCCAGTTTAAATGGATTTAGCTTTTGGAGGTGGCAAGGACCCTTTTGTTTTTGTTTTTTTTTTAAAGAATCAGTTTCCCCATAACTTCTCAGTGAGAATCCATGAAGTAAAAATAGCCCTAAAAATAGGGACAAAATCCTGGGGAATCTGAACCCCTCATGAACCTCCCTCCCACCCAGAACCACATAGAAACTTTGCAGCTCAGTTTGAAGATCACCACTGTCTCTGTTGGATCTGCTTCTATTACATGTATCAAGTGACTAGATGGCTTTTACAAAATGTGCTGTTAGAAATAGGTTCTCTTCTTTAATTATATCTTCATTTTATGTTGTTGGCCATAAATCATTCAAGTAAGGGTTTGGAATAAATAAGTTGCAGAAAGTCTGATTAATTGATTACAGTAAGTATTGCTTTCAGTCTTGCAGCAGTTAAGATTTTACAGTGTTGCCATAGGTCAATTGTGTATCTGGAGTGATGCTCTTATTTTAGCAATTTGAGTCATAAACCTTCAGAAAATTGCTGGTTTTTACAATTTTAATACTAGCACTAGTTTAATGGTTGGTGTTAGATTGACATAGGGCAGTTATTGTTTGTACTGGCTTTTGTTACATTCCAAACTATAAGGAACAAAGATAAGTTGAACAAAGAGAAATATGTGGTTATTGTGGGAGAAGGTGCATAAATGTATATAATCTGTGAACTGGGAAACCAAGATTCCTTAGTTCTGCTACTGGTGCAGTAATTAATATTATTCTCAAGAATAATTTGGCATGGAAAATTTCAGGTTATGATTCTGCAATAGGTCCTACTTTTCTGGCCTTATACAGACACCGGTATTAAAGGTATGACACTTCACTTTTTTGGATGAGTGTACTTTTGGGAGGGATTTATCATGTGTGTATGTGTACCTACATGTTGTTGTCGTCATTTATGCTTACAGACCTCTCCACACAGAGCTCCATATAATGAATTGTATAATTTGGAATTGGTCTTCAAAGATACATACAGCCCCAGTGGAAAGGGGAAGGCTCTGCTGCTACACATTTCTTACTGCCTTTTGAACATGTAAAAATAATGAGATGACTGTAGACATTTGTACTGGCCTTCTTCCATGTTGGAGTGGAAAATGACAAAGCTGTCATTCATGGTGCTGGAAAATTTACTTCTCGCCTAACGAAAGTGGTAGCATTTTTAAATGACTTTGTTTGCAAAACCCAAGTTATTTTGGGGTGGAGAGTGAAAAGTCTCAATTGTTATATAATATCAGTCACTATTATATAATATCATGATGCAGGCACTATTCTTTGAGCCCCTACAGCCAATCTTCTGATTGAGGGCTGCCCTAGATAGAGGGGGGGAAAAGCAAGCATTCTTTTATATAAGATAAACCTGGGTAAATATTTCAGACATGAAAGTATAATGGCTTCTGTAGAACAAACCCTAGTACGTGTAATGCATTGATGACCTATATATCTCTTTTCTTATCCAGACTTGATGAAAATTTCTTAGCAAGCAAGTCTTGAGAATCAAATTTTGACATTTTTTCCAATGAACTTATCCAAGCCAGTGGTATTTTAATTTAACTTATTTCCAGTCAAGGATATTTAGTCATAGTCTTCTCTATGAACTGTGCTTCAAATAGTAAGACACCCTGCTGAGCTCAGAGCGCAATAGAGAACTTTGGTTTACTGAACTCAAACCAAGTGTGTTCATGTGCATAATAAAATCTGTTTTTTTACTGCTTTTCCAACCCTTTCTTTCAATACTAGTAATGCAATCATTCATAGCAAATGCAGACGAAGTGCAATTATGGCTTAGGCAGTAATGTGCTTACGCTTCTAGAAAAAGAAGCCTTTTTCTAAATATGCCTGTCAGAACACACTGTTGCCCAGAGTTTCCTGCTGTTTCCTGATATTCCCCTGCATCTGAGGAATTAGTCCAAACATGTTTGCTAGAAATTGGGATTATTCGCTTTTAAGGGAATATTAAGAAATGCATGACTTTTTTACTTCTCTGATCTTTTCTTGCCACCAGGACTAGTATGGCACAAGGTCTGTGAAAGTCTCTTGGTGGCACTTCATTCACACCTGTCCCACAAAAAGAATTGCATGTCCATGTGGACTGAAACCTCTTCCAACTGAAGAAATAATTGAAGACATATATTGCTGTCCTCATGTGAAACTAATACAGAGGATGCTTTATTTTGAGAATAATGGCCTATTACTTCCAGTTTATGTATATTATACCCTTAGATATTTTATTTTTAAAAAAAAGGCACTCTAGCTCCAGTAGGGATTAAGAACTGGGAAACATCCACCATTGTGCAACCTGCAGGAGGTATATCCATTTCTACCTCTCTGAAACATTCATTTGACAAGGCAGTGAATTGAACTTGGATTTTTTTTTCCCTTCAATCAGACTGGTGGGTTTTAAAGGAAACAGGCTGGATATTTCTTAGTGTTCTTGGTGTCACTATCTTGGATCAGCATAATTTTGTGTGGGTTTTTTATGTCTTATAGTGAAATGCACATTGCTTTAACAGGTTTGTATTTGAAAGGTAACAATGGGACTCATTATGGTTTCCTGAACATCACTTTGTGTCTCCTTTTTGTAATAGCAATGTGAGAAATAAAAAAAACAGTAGCATGTTACTTTGTTACTGCATTTACCTGCTTGGTACCTATCTTTTAATGACATTTGCTTTGAATTCTGTCAAGAATAAGCTGTGACTATTTGTCAGCTTTTGAAAAGCAATGTAATTCTAGCAGAGTGGGGCAAATTCATGCATCTTCTGTATTGTTTTCTTTTTTATTTCTGAATTCCAAGAAATATCAGGTAGTTACTGTATTAGAGATTCATTTTACCTAATTTTCAGCACTCATAAATTAGGCGTCTAATCTGAAATACTCCCATGTGCTCTCTAGGTATCTTCAGGTGGTGAGTCATCCCTTCTATCCAAGAAAATTATTTTAGGAGGATGAGTCATTCTCCAGAAATGTCCACCTGCTTCCAGTGACTCTCAAGGAGGGTAAGCTTGAACTGGGGGGCTAGCTTTTGTATCTCTAAAGTGTGGTAAGTTGAAGTTAATTTTTTCCTTTCTTTTTTCAGCTGTGACTTATTTATTACCATGGTCATGTTTGTTTCAAGAAGAGAAAAACACAGAATGGCACCATAATTATCCCATGGTACTTATTCAATAGTTTTACTGGCTCAAATCCTCTGTGGGCAGGAAAATGAGGTATTTCATATAGCATTCCCACTGTGTTTTGAATATGTACAACAGTCCACTCTACTCAGTGATATAAAGAGGCAATAGATTGCTTTAGTTCAAATTTTGACTGACAAGGATTGTCTCATTTTTCTTTTCTTCTTGCTTCTAGGTGAGCAGCAGAAATAATGAGCAGCTTGTTTTTCTCCTTTATGACATTGCATAAAACTTGCAAATGACCCCTTGAGTTTTCAAGTGACAGTTCTCAGTCCTCAAACTCTCCAGTGTGATTCTTATGACAGGCCTTGCAGGCACTCACCCTCATCAGATTTTACTTTCTTCCAGTAACTTGATTGAATAATTTTGCCTGTAGCTAATTTCCTATATGTTTGCATAATTGCCAGAAGATTTTGGCTTTCAATTATTAAAAAAATGAGTCAAAGCTTTTGTTAATGCAGATATTCTATTATTTTTATTGTTATTATTGATGATGATGGTGATGTTGATGATGATGTTGCTACCATCACATTCTGTATCTAATTCTTGTATTGTTAGTGATATTTAGTTACTATTGGAGTGTTTTATACTAGTCCCTGATATGGTATGTTTATATGATATTGTTTTAGCTGTTTCTAAAAAAAATTATTAACATAAAATACAGCATAGAGAAAAGCTTGTCTAAGGGGTTTCTCTTAGCTCCAAGCCATGTCCAACAGCATTTCTCTCTTTCATCCACCCTCTTTGATGATATTTTTAATACCTTCAGCAAATCAGTCTTTCTACCTACAGAAAATTGTTCTCACAATCTGGGACCTAAATATAGCTACAACACAGCTTGTAATGTACTATGGTACATAAGTACTGTAATAGCTACCGTAATGTATTATGGGACTGCAGTACACAGTCCAGGTTGCTTTAACCTAGTGCTGTGTTAAATAGGCAGAAGAAATATTGTCAAATGTCATAGCATATGGTGTTATTCCCAGTAAGTCTGTGGGATAAGCAAGATAAGTTTCTAAGAATTCTTTCTAAGCTTTAACAAGCTGCCATCAGCACTGGTGCTCATCAGTGTACATGTTTGCAAACTCATCAGAAGGGTTTTCCGCAGGGCACTGAGTAGTTCTTCATCTGTTGGTTACAGGTTGAAATGGGAGTTAGTAACCAGACAGGAACTTCTTCCATGTGATAAATGCTAAAGGCTGAACAGATTTTAGCCCTTGCAAAAACTGGTAAATTTATTTGAAAACAGATACAGCTGCAAAAAGTCAATTCTTTTCACAAACTACTTGTGCATGAGGAGGCAGTTTCTGATCTGTCAATGTAGCATTACTGTCTGAGCAAAGGTAAAGGTGAAAGTGGACAGAAGTATAGACAAATATTACATTATCTGGCTATATGGGCGAATCATAATTGAATAGGATAAGCTGTGTTTCTCTGGACACAATCCTATTAGTGAACATCAACCATAGGAACATGCAGACAAACTCATTTGTGCCAGATATTGCTGTATGACTCCCACTAAAGTGAAATCACATAGCCAAATTCATACCCTGACTGCAGGAATGCAGTGAAGAAAGTTATGCTAAATTCCTAAGCAAGCTGTTATGTCTGAATAAAATTCTCACCAAAACCACATCCTGGGTCTGCTGTACATTCAGGGAGAAAGGAATAAAGAAGAGCATCTGAAATAAGGCAACAGACTGAGTCTGTGAAATAGTCATTGCCTGTGGCAGGCCCTGGAATCCCTCTGGCTGCTGAAGCCAGCTCAGCTTGGCTCTGTGCAGGTACGTAGCTTTCTTCAGAAAGAGCAAAACAGGAAGTAAAGGAGAGAGTGCTCCCAGCTCCTTTCCCATCCATTTCACTTCTCTATAAGGCCACTTTTCTGTTTTTCATAGAGTAGTGTCAATGGCTTATTTTAAAATTTCTTCAACACCTATTTCATTTTCCTAGCTAGCCTAAATAACCAGTGTTGGAAACATAAGGATAGAGAAGGTGCCTTTTCATTTTGCTTCTAGGTACAAGTAATCAAAGTACCTTGTTAAACAATCCCTCTGCCATTTTAACCTCACTTATTACACTGGCTCATGGCATGCATTTCCATTGGCCATGGTTTCATCAGTGAATGGTGACTGTGCTTCTAATAGTCAAGCTGAAGAGAGTTGAATAAATTTTGTATGAATCAGGGTGGATATGTTTTATGGTTTCAAAGTAGATTTATGAAGCTATCAACCAACAGGTGATTCTTCCAAATTTAACATCATTTTTTGATATTCATTCAATATATAGCTTCTGTAGCCAAGTAGAAAGCATGGCAGTGACCTTGAGATGCACGCATTTAGTACAAATGCAATGGTTTTATTTTTTAACCTTTAAAAATGTCATTGCCTTTGAGAAAGCTTAAAAGTTGCAGAATTGAAACAAATCTCCAATTAGGATTATAGATTTAAATCCAGGCTGATAATTTAGATTAGAGGCATCAAGGACCAAGATTAGGAGGGCTTCCAGCAACCACTAGTGTTCTCAGAAATGAATAGTAAGATCCAACTACTCTTATAAAAAAAGTCTTCAAACTGAGTTTTCATCAGGTTTTTCTCAGACTTTGATTTGGGCAACAGAATCAACTCATCCTGTTACCATCTCCTAATATGTTTCTACTAAGAAACATTCCTGGAGAATGCAAATGATCACAGATTCTTTAGCCATCTCTCGACATCATTTCACTTGTGGTCTCCATTGAGCATAAGAGATGCAGAGCTTTACACACCCTGCCACATAGGCAGCACATCATTTTTTGACATCTTGCTCTTGAGTTCTTGTAGAAAAGTATAAATTAGAGAGGGAAGAGTTTGGATGATTTTTTTTTTTTAATTTTTCACTGTGCTGTAATATCATTCCTTGCCTTTCTGTTCAAATTAACAGCAGAATTGCTTTACTGGGACCAGTCTGGGCCATCTTTGAGATGAGACAATGGAGGTTTTAGAGAATTTTTGGAAAAAAAATGGATGTGGGCAGGCAAAATTTTGTCCTTAGCCTTTGTGCAGGAAAATACCCCATTCTTTCAAATTGTCCAGGCAAATTTTGCAAAGCACTGACTGCCATTATGGAGGAATGCAGCAGATATTCTCAGAAGATGGGTGAAAACAAGTTTTCTTAAGCATTTCTTCTTGATGAAATCTGGTATGTAGTGCAAGTCTGATGTGGGGTTTCGTGTTCTTATGATGCTGGTTGAGACACAAGGTGGATTGATTTGAAGACTGATGTAACCTCAACACTCTGTAGCTTTGCTTCATGCATGGTGAAATGGTGTTTGAAGGAAAACATTAAAAATTTCCTATAATACCCCACAGATATCTTATTTTGTAATGAGATCTTGCTTTTAAAGAAAGTCTGTTGTTTGGGTTTTTCACATGTTCAATAGACTGTGGCATTGTATGATGCTTTTCTAAGTTATGATGCCTTAAAGCAAACTGCCCAGCAGTTAAACACTGAACAGAGTATTTACACTGGCCTGCGAAACAATGACCTAAACTACTGTATCTACTACAACTGTCTACCTACTGTAGATAAGGAGCATTATTTTTTTCAGAAGTATCAGTTAGGTCTCTAGAGAGATTTTTTCAGAAGAGAGGTAGGGCTCCAGGGAGATTTTCTAGTCTTTCTGAGAACTGCCAAACAGGAAATAAATTTTATTCTATATTAAAACTGAAGTGAATACATTACTGTCAAAGTAGTTATTATTGGTTTACCTCAATGTACTTCTGAGCAGAAACTGGCACTATAGATTCTGTCTGGGTGGGTGCTAAAGATGAACAGATGGATGCTTTTAGGCACATTTTATCTTAAGCATTGAATGAAATGGTAATGACGTATTTGACTACGATAGTTTCTGTAACTGGAAGTCTCAGAAACAAAAAATGTTAAATCAGTGCATATCTCTTCCTAATTTATAAGCTATTCTGGTTTGCCTCTTGATGACTGAACTTTTCTGCTTTACATGTTAGTCTAAATTTACTTGTTATTAATGTCACCACCTAGGCTAGACTTGGAAAGGAATAATTATTCCTCTGCCTGAAACCACAGGCAGTGCTTGGCATTATGTTGGAGTGATTTTTCTCCATCAGATTAAACTGGATACTTTGAGTGAGCACTGGATTGTCCAAATCAAATAAGTCATGCTGTTCTGAAAGTTGGTGAGGTTTTTGTGTGTTTTTTGTTTGGTTTGTTTGTTGTTTTTTCACATTTGGTGTGGGTTTTTTTTAAAAATAGCAAGTGAGAATACAGAATTCCCCAATGAAGGAATGAGAAAAGCAAATGCTGGTTTGATAGGGAAACATTAAGCAAAATTTGTAGGATGGCTGTGTAACTTTTGAAGTGGAAGAAACTTTTTTCTATTAAGATTGTCACACATAGAAGATTTTTCAATGCCCCATTGGCGTATTTTATTTTAGAGTTGTATTTTGATGAAGCCAATTAATGATAAAATTATACAAATTCACAGTCTGTTATAGTTTTTCCTTACAATTGAATTCATAATCAAGTATGGCTGTCATCAGTTCCTAATGATGTTAATTAATGAAATCTTTCACAATAATATTAATGAAATAGCCTTTAATGGTTGCTTTCCTGGATTGCCAGCAAAGTCCCTGTATACACCATGTGTCAAACTGTCAGACAGATGATATAGATGATGCAAATTGTGCAAAAAGTATCTAAGTTACAAAATTAGCTAACCTCTGCTCTTGATATTTTTATCTCCCATGTGCTGCGTTTTTTAAAGAGGTTAGTATTTTGTTAGAATTGGCAATGACAAAGGGTGACACCATCACTAAAATAGAGGCAGTGAAAAATATGTCCTTATTTTAGCTATCTGACTGTCTGGCTTTTTTTTCTTGAGGTCCATCTGCTACCACTGGCTCAGAAATGTGATTTAGATGCATAGCAATGCCCTTCCATTTCAGAAACTGCATAAACGCAGTACTGAATCACAGTCTTAAATCTAAGTGGGTGGAAAGCGCATTTCATTACACTACAGCTTGAATTCTTCAATTTCCTTTCTTTTGTGTCTGGGAAGCCTGAGCACTTTGCCATTCTAGCAGTGGAATTAGACCTAAACCTGAAAAAGCTTTCTTTCGTTGAAGGGAGCACTGCAGGTTGTGTGGCTTTTGCTCTGGTCTCCACCTTTAGACACAGCCATTCATCTCCAGCCTTTCTTCAGCTGAGTGCAAAGTTTGCCAGAAGAAAATTCCATCCTGCTGTTTCGTGGATTCACTGTTGGTTTCTCTACCCACACTTCTCCACCCGCTTGTCTGCATCACCTCTTCAACATCACTTATATCAACTCTTCCTACTCTCACTGGCAAAGGTTCAAGGGCTGCAAAATTCATCTTTAACACACTGTTAAAGGGGCTGGTACCCAGCTGCAATGCAAAAAAGTTATGGCCAAACATGGGACATCTGATCAAACTTTGAGGAACCTCTCCTCGTTGTCTGGAGCTCAGTATCTATCCCCTCAGGGTAAGGAAAAGAGTTGTTCAAAGTTTCTGTAGATAACCAAGATTCACAGACCAGTCTCCTTCAGTGGATGGATGCCCCAATTATGCAAGCAGAAAGATCTGCTGTGACATTGCTATCCCAGAAGCGGGACAAACATCAGAATCAGCTTGCTTATGAGCATTAACATCCCTTGGCCAAACATGAGAGTCCCACCTTCACAGATTCAGGGCCAGACTAACGACCTCTTCCTACTAGTAGAGTAACATCAATAAAGCCAGGCTATCAGCAAATGCCACATGCTCTGCCCTTTTTCACTGGTTTCCTATTGTAACAGTATCAGCTCCTTGGTGTGGAACATATCTTTGCTTACCTGCCATTTGGTGGACTTTTCTTAATGTCCTGGATGCCTGGGTGCCCCGGACATTGGACACCACAGAACAAACATGTATGGGGCCAGTATATCATGAGGGGCCTTTATGTCTCTTTGACCAAGGGGCAAGGTGAAGGCAGGAATCTTGTCCTTGCTCCCAGAATCAATACTGACTGTTATCAGTACCAATGTAACCCGGAGGCAGAGTCAGCCTGTTCACTTCTTTGCTCTCCGACTCCTGCATATGCCCACAGAAATGTCCTTTCAGGACCTATAGTTTGGACCGCAGCAGAAGTCTCTGCAGGAGGGCAACTAAATATCTCTTGCTGGTGCTTTTTATCAGTTTCTGGTCTGGTTAGGAGAGGGAGCTTTGGTGTTGTCCAAAGGGGCTGTAGTGACCAAAACTCAGCCCTATAGCAAGATTTAAAAGGGATCTTTATTAAAAAAATCAACATGAGCCAGCAGTGTGCGCTCCCAGCCCAGAAACGCAACTAAATCCTGATCTGCATCAAAAGCAGCATGGCCAACAGGTCGAAGGTGATTCTTGCCCTCTACTCCGCTCTTGTGAGACCTTGCCTGGAGTACTGTGCAATTCTGGTGTCCCCAGCATAAGAAGGACATGGAACTGTTGGAGCAAGTCCAGAGCAGAGCCATGAAGTTGATAAGAGCATTGGAGCACCTCCTCTGCCAAGTCAGGCTGAGAAAATTGGGGCTGTTCAGCCTGGAAAAGGAAAGGTTGCATAGACACCTCTCAACAGCCTTCCAGTTTCTGAAGGGGGCCTCCTGGGAAGCCAGAGAGGGACTCCTGGTCAGGAACTGTAGTGATAGGAGAGGGGGTAATGGGTACAAATTGAAAGAGGAGAAAATTATGCTAGATATTAGAAAGAAATTCTTTACTGTGAGGGTGGTGAGATACTGGAACAGGTTGTCCAGAGAGGTTAGGGAGACCCCATCCCTGGCAGTGTTCAAGGCCAGGATCTAGTGGGGGTTGGGACTAGATTAGTGTTATCCTGTGGTTTTCCCCGGCTACTAGGGAGCTGAGATCCAGCATATGTGAAACCATCAAGCTTGCTGGAGCCAGCTCAAGCTATATGGGTGCTGAAGCCTCCCTTTAGAGCCCCCTTGGATCTAAATGGCAGCCAGAACAGACCCTGACTAAGGTAGAGCTATGCCTATGGTGTTTGGGCAGGTGGCTATTTCCAGCCCATATAACACACCTGAGATTTCCTGGCCCTCTTTTCAGTGGGGTCTTTTTCTTCCTAGATTTGTCCCTAACATATCTCAATGCTTTGCATTATTTCTAAGTCTAATTTGAGTGCTTCTTCCTAAAAAACCTCAAACAGTGAATATAATCTGACAAGTTAAGTAACAGAATTTCTGAAATAAAATCCTGATGCTGACGAAAGCAGTCTAACCCAGTGCAAGTGCTATTAACAAGGTTTACTCCAAACAAATGGTGCTTGCCAAATTGTTCTTTTAGTCCAGGTAGTTAACTGGTTTCATTAGAAACCAAATGATTGCAATAATAAAAAAAAGATTGGCAACTTAAAGACCATATTTTCCCAAAACCATTTAAAAGCACTAAGCCAGCACATTTGTGATTGGAAATAAAAATAAACACTGCTTCTTCATGGAATAAGTCAGCAAAAGAGATGACCTGTCTAAAATATCAGTCAATTACAGTTTGAAAGGAACTGAAAAATCTCCTAAATGTGTGCCTCAGTTCATCCTGCCTCTTTGAGAAGCAGAAGACAATGACTGTGGCAAAAGGCCACCAAACTAGTTATTTGCATTTCCTGTGAGTGCTCCTGAAAGTCAGAGACATGTGTCCATGGCCTCTTTCACTTTATCTCCAGCCTAGTCTTTAGTACATTTTTCTGGTCCTTGCCTTCCTGCAAAATGAGAGCAGGTGAAATCCCAAATGCTTCACAGTGAGTCCAAAGATAAAATGTGAATTACTTTCTGTTATAAGTCTAATTTTGGCTCCTTCATCCCCATCCAATCAACAAATGATTACTGCCCTCCCCCGCTTTTTTTCTTTTTTAAAATATGTTCCATCTAAAATTGGCAGGTAGAATGGAGCTGTAGCCAGAGCTATATTTTTTTCTGTGAAATTTTCAACATAATTGAACAATGTCTATTTTACAGAGAAGGGCCTCTAAAAGAATGTCGGTGTTTCATTTTTTGAAATGCCTTGTGATATTTTCTATAAAAATCTTATCTCAGAACCAGCTTAACCTAGAAATGACAGTATATTGGAAATCCTTGCTAGTGTGGATTTTGGCAGTCCAGAGTGTCTCAGCAGGCTATAACAACATTGCCAAAAGTCCTGCAGAGAAAATTAATCTCTAGCAGAGCCAAGTTGCTTCAGAAAAGGAACCAGGCACTTAGGTGATTTGCTATCGTGAAGCTTCTTCAGTAATTATAAATAACCTGCCTTGCTTCCCCTCTCATGTGTTTCTGCCTGTGCACTTGACTCAAAATTATTTCCTATGTCTGGAAACCCATGCCACCATCACCTCCCTCTTATGGTCGAGTGGGTGTCAGGAGGTAAGACCATGACAACTTTTGGTTAAGAGGTTTCACTACAGAAAGTTTACAAAATCAGGCAGACAGCTTTTATCATTTTGTTACCTTGCTACAGTAAAAATGAAAAGAAGAAATCTGGGTCTCATTTGGCGTTGCTGGACTTGGGGAGGAAGGTTGATGAAGTCAGTAGTAAATAAATGGAGTATGTGGCAAGACAACAGGTGGCTGTATCAGCAAGAATATACATGACCTTCTGTTGTTCCTCCAAGCTTCTGTTTCACAGAAAGCCCAAATCATTTTGGGTAAATAGGGCTATAAGCTATAGATAGACAAAAAGGCATAAGAAGGAAATAACTCAGTAGGCAGAGAAAGCAAGCGTGCTCTCTTCAGCTTTTTTCCATCTGTTGGTCTCCATTGAGAAACTGAAAAGACAGCTGCTGGGGAGTCCTGATCTCTTGGCAATCCAAACTGATTATTTGATTTGCTTTCACACTGTTGCAATGCTGTTTCAGCAGGAGCTGATTTATTATTTCAAGGCTTTTTTAGCCTTCACAGCCATTGTTTTCTCCTAAGGCTTTAGTTTTCAAAATATGCTGTAATCTAACATAGTATAAATCTAAATATTATCCAAATTTAGATAACTTTAAGCTTTGGTGCGGGAGAAGAATGATACAGCCATTTTCAGTTTGTGCTAGTTTTTTGTAGCTTTGAGTTGCAGAAATAACAGTATTCAAAGGAGTCAGCAAGGGGCTGCATTAAGAAAAGTGCCTTTCATGGCTATGAACATGCTGTCCATGTACTGTTGTGTGATTCAGGTGATGCACTTTTTTTCTTATTTTTTTTTTTACAGTTTGCAACTTTTCTTTCTGTCAGAGAAATTCATGTATTTACTTTTCATTTCCGTGGACCTTTAATGCTGAATTGAAGTAGATCAGGCTGATCTGACTGATGTTTATTTTCTCTACTCATTTCTTACTGTGTAATAGTTACAGCACAACCCACCCCACATGCCAAAGAAAGACATATTAAAGAGAATCACTTGGAAGAAAAATATTACCTTCCTCTCCAAAGGACATCTTATCTCCTGGATTCATACTCTTAAAAATAAAAATCAGAGCAGAACCATACATTGGCCACATTTTTACTTATAATATATGCAGACTTTGGCTCTTCTTCAAGCATCTGCTAGGTAAAGTATTGGGATAAAGCCCTAGAAGGAAGAGGGGCCCAAGAAAGCTGGTTAGTATTCAGGGATCACCTCCTCCAAGCTCAGGTGTGATGCATCCCAAAAAAGAGGAAGTCAGGCAAAAGCACTAGAGACCTGCATGGATGAGAACAAGAAGCTCCTGGACAAACTCAAACACTAAAAGGAAGCCTACAGAGGATGGAAGCAAGGACAAGCAGCCTGGGAGGAATACAGAGCAATTGTCTGGGCAGCCAGGGATCAGGTTGGGAAAGCTAAAACTGTGATAGAATTAATTCTGGCCAAGGATGTCAAGGGCAAAAAGAAGAGCTTGTATAGGTACGTCAGTGATAAAAAGAAGATGTGGGAAAATGTGAGCCCTCTCTGTAAAGAAACAAGAGAACTGGTTACCTGGAACATAGAGAAGGCTGAGGTACTCAAGAATATTTTTGCTTCTGTCTTCACCAGCAAGTGCTCTAGCTGCAACACCTGAGTCACAGAAGACAAACTCAAGGAGTGGAAGAATGAAGAATGGCCCCTTGTAGGAGAAGATCAGGTCTGAGGTCATCAAAGGAACCTGGAGGTACAAAAGTCCATGGTTTCTGATGAGAAAAAAGAAAGACATTGAGGTGCTGGGGGGTGTCCAGAGAAAGGCCATGAGGCTGATGAAGGGTCTAGGGCAAAAGTCTTATGAGGAACAGCTGAGGGGAGAAAAGGAGGCCAAGGAGAGATCTTATTGTTCAGCTAACAAGCAATAGGAAAAGAGGAAACAGCCTCAAGTTGCTCCAGGGGCACTTTAGATTGGATATTAGGAAAAATTGTTTCATAGAGGGGCTTCGTCAAGCATTTGAACAGGCTGCCCAGGGAAATGATTGAGTCCCCATCCCTGGAGATATTTAAAAGACTGTAGATGTGGTGCTTAAGGACATTGTTTAGTGGTGGACTCAGCAATGCTGGGTTAATGGTTAGACTCAATAATCTAAGAGGTCTTTTTCAACCCAAAACATTCTATGATTCTATGAATGAATGGTTAAGAATCAAGGGGACGGGAATGTTTTTATTTTCATGTTTGAAACAGGAAAAGATTTAAAATTCTCCATCCCTCTCTGAAGTATAAAATTCTGTGATATTTGACAATCATCTAAGAAATTCAGGATGAAAATGCATGACAAATTTCACTTATAAATAATCAGCTGAGAAAAAATGGTGGATGACTCTTATATCAAGATCTGACATAAACAAAGTGAACAGGAACAAAGGCTAGCTCCTGGCAGTACCGACAATAGTATCCTCTTGACTCATAATTCCTGAAGGGGAGCCTTGTGTTATGTTGTGGGCTTTGTACATGTTCACTCTTCACATATGTAGAGTCTTACCAGCTGAACTCAAGATGTGCGTGGAGATGCTGATCTGGGACTTAGAAAATCACAGGCAGCGGATTTGAGATATCCACTCAAAGTGGCCAAAATCTTCTCGTGAAGGGCAGGCCTTGCTGAATTTTGCTCTTCCCCTGGCCAAGGACTTAACAAATTGTTACTTTCTGACTGTGTGGGGAACATTTTTTTGTAAGAAGAGAAATTCCTTTTCTTCATGCAGGTGATGCAGCCAGGACCCTAGAGAACAGCCTGTGCCCAAAGCCGGTGTTGAGATGCCTGAATTGGAAGCTTCATCACACAACCTGCCAATTTAATAAGTGTAGAAAGACAGACGCCTCCAGAGAATTATATAAATCTTAGTACAAACGTATCCTAAAAATAGTTGTGAGGAATCCACACCTGAGCCACTGTATATAAGAGTGGCTTTTCTGAACTGGACAAAGGAAATCTAGTGAGTAACCTAAAAACACAAGAAATCACTGCATATGCTGGGAACGAGGCAATAGTGTATTCAGAACACCCCTCCCTCGCCTCATTTTTTATCTCTTAAGTAAAATCAGAGATGCAAAATAATTGGGGTATTTAAATAAAAAAGTAAATAATAACTACAATGCAGAGTAATACATTAATGTAGAATAAATGCAGACAAATAAACAAATATGCAGACCAAAACAAAGGAATAATAATTTACTTTATTTTGAATTTAAGAATAATGAAGTATGACAGCTGTACTACAAATGAGTGAACACCAGGTAATAAGAAGGATATATATATATATACACACCAATGATAAGTTTGTGTGGGCATATGTATGAATTTATAATCAGTTTTCCTTACTTCCTCACAGCATAACAAAGCAATGAGGTAGCTTTGAATATCAAACATACCTAGAGGAAGGCAGAATATAATTGTACATGTGGCTGGAGAACCTTGTAATCTTATGGCTATATTTCAGATACTTTATCCAGGAGAAGTGATTCTTTGTAGCCATAGGCTTTTGTGTTTCTAGATGAGATTTGGATAGATTTTTTTTTACAAAAAGCCTTCAGAATGGTGTTTTTTTCTTCTATTAATTATACAAAAATATTTTTATGTGCTAGTAGTGGTGGTTGCAGACAAGCCAAGGCACGTAAAAGGGAATGACATCAAGGCGCAATGATCCTCAGGATATCAGTATTTTCGTGTACACAATTTCTGCATTCTTGCAACATTTTGGTCTCATTTTCAGTCTTGGATTTTTTTTTTTTATGTGTGTTGTGCCAGTTAATAAACGTCTCTCAATCTATTACCTCTGGGCAGCCTTCAAAAGTAATGTTTTAAATTAGGATGGGGAAGCAGGAAATGTATAAATGGTAGTGCAAATCTCCTGCTAATACAGAGAATTTTTTCAACTAAGAGAAGCACACTGCTTTAATGGTTTTATTCTGAGTGAGGTGTCAAGTTTGTGACTGACAATAGTATAGGAAGTTTGTTGAGGCTTAGGTGGGCTTTATAGTATTTAGAGACTTACAACAGAGGAAGAAAAGGTTGCCATGGCATTAAATATGCATGTGACATTTGTTTATACATTCCTATGTCCAGTTTGCATACAGTAGAGCTCAGTACTCATTAAATAGCTCTTGGTCTTACTGTCACTATTTAGTCAAAGAGGCAATTTTAATGACAAATACATGCATATCTTATACACTTTTATTGTACCTAAAGAAATTATGTAAACTTCTCTTACATGTTTTATAAATACTTGAAATTTTAACACCTAAAGGAGTTGAATAAAGCTGACTGAAGCTGTTCTGTTTCCTGTGTGTTTGTGTTTTAGTCCTGAACTGTAGCAGGGTTGCAAAAGCTCTTTAATTCCTAAATGAGGAATTATGAGGATAAATGAGGAAACCGTAAAGAGTCAGAAAGAAGAATGTCATCTTGCTTTTCTTCAAAATTGAGATTTTACAGCTTTTTCTTATAGTACTGATCTTCAGAATGGAAACTGATACCAACCATGGGCTAATGAGCTGCACCTGGACTTTATTTCTGTATCAGGAAGACAATGGTGAGGCAGAACAAATACCATTGCTCTGGAAAAGCACTTTCAGGACTTATCAAATGAGTACAGTCTAAAGCCATCATTCCAGGGAGAGCATGGTGGAGGAAATCCAGCTATAATTTGGGGATGTGGAGAGCCTAGCCAAGCCCCCGTAAAGCCTTGCCCATTGGTGCATAGCCTGATACCTTGTTTTTGCTCAATGTCTCTTCCTTTAAAGTTTCAGCCTCTTGTCAAAGGCATTGGCTGTTGTTGTAAGGTCCTTATAAGGAGAAGCTGCTAAGTGGATTCCTTGCCCAGGCACATATGACTCCCAAGGACACATGAAGGCTTTCCTTCAGCACAAGAATGGCACAAGAAAAGGAAGGAGCAAAGACAGGGCCAAGCTTTCATGATCCTGAGTGGTGTTTTCATTTTCTGTTGGCACTCTGTTGGGCAGAGTAATTTTTATCCTCTCTCAGTTGTGTCCTTTCAGCCAAAGTATCCTAATTTAGTCAGGAACCTATTCCAAAGATCTTAGGAAACCATTTCCTATCTTCCCTCATCTCTGTCATCCTTTTCTTTACCCTTTCTGTTATTTTCAAGATGAAGTGACCAAAACTATATGCAGTGTTCAGGAGGAATTTACTAGATTTTTTTTTTGTTTATTTTCTTCTCCTCTCAATTATTTCTATAATAATTCCTAGTAGTCTACTTTTCAAATGCTGTATTATTTTAGGAACGTATCTCAAATGATTGATAGATTTCTCTGATTAACAATACTAACTTTTTAGGGTTCATCACAGTGTGTTGATAATTACAGTTGCAGAGAAACCATTCCAGTCTGTATGAATTTGTGTATCCCTCCCAGACATGATCTTCTTTATTGTTTAAACCAATTTTCTCTTAACACAGGGATTAAAATAGCTGATTTACATTATCTTTGAGCAGAACCATTCATTCTATGGTAAGGTTTTAAAACAGGATCAATAAAACATGAATACTTCTGTATCCTTAGGTAATTCCACAGAAGAAGGAAAATAAATTTCCCAGTGCTTATAAAAGGAAAATAAATTATCCAGTGCTTATAAAAACAGTCTGAAGCATCTTAATAGACAGAACCAATGTCTAATCTCTCACACTCTCATTTTCCAATGTAGAAAAAAGAAGACACAGTTATTAGACAGGATTTTGCAATAAGCATCCATGTGGGCTGAACTGGATGCTTTGATTTGTGTGCCAAATACAGATCCTGCAATTTAACAGCTCAATCCATTAAAGGGTATTTTAAGCTGTCTCAGTAGCTCTCTAGATGTAATTAATTTAATGCCTAGTGTCTTTATCCTTTATTTAGAGGGCTTCAGTCTGTATATACATTTCTTAGTGATCTGTAATTTGCAAGTGATTAACATTGTCAAGTTCCCTTTTTTTTTTTTTTTGGAGGAATGAGTTGTTTTTCTCTTTGTAGAACTTACCTGGGGTTTACTTTGGCTTTATCCATAGCTTCTGTTTGCCTAGTGACACCACCTCTAAAATGAGAACTGAGCATTGCTTTGAATGTGCGCTTGTCTCTTGCCTTAGATTTTATGATTAAGTCCAACATTTTTAAAGTGGAGTGAAGACTAGGCTGTGGAATCAAGTGAAGAGCTTTCCAGGACATCCCTGGAATTTATGTAGGAAGTCAGAGTTCTGCTCTCAGGTTTTCCAATCTCTAATGTATCTTTTCTGAACCACCGGAAATTTTATTTCATTCATCTTCTTACTGCCTGTGAAACACTTGGCTCTATACAAATAAATCCACCTTGCACTTGTTGAACCTCATCAGTTTCACGTGAGCCCTCTTCTCCATCTCTTCCAGGTCCCCCTGAATGGCATCCCTTCCCTCCAGCATACCAACCACATACGCAGCTTGGTGTCATCAGCAAACATCGGTGTCTATGTCACAGATAAAGGTGTCAAAAAGTGCCAGTTACTTGAGAAACTCCACTCATCACTGGTTTCCCGTTGAACATCAAACCATTGACTGCAGCTTTTGACAGCTATGTGAGTGCAGCCATCCAGCCAATTCCTTATCCACCAAGTGCTCCACCCATCAAATCCATGTCTCTCCAGTTTAGAGACAAGGGTGTCCTGTGGGACAGTACCAAATGCTTTACACAGGTCCAGGATCATAAAGAATCATATGAACAAACACAGTTCAGTTTAAGTTTCATGGTCTTTGAAAATCAAAGGCTCAGTTAACCACCCTGAAAAATAAAATTTGAGGGCCTTCTAATATTTAAGCCCTGATGCTTCTCGAAGTGTAGGACCATTTTGTACAGTGTTACTGCTTTCAACCCTGTTTTCTGACCACATGTTTTTTTGCCTGTCTGGGGATTTGAGTATATACATTTATTTCCTTATTATTTTTGCAGTTCTGTGTAATCTAGTGCTAAAAATGGGTTAGATGACAAATAACAAAACTTAGATAGATAGAAAAATATTCCGACAAAGTCTGCTGTCAAGGTCCACTGTGTCTAGTATCTACTGGATTTAAATTTTTTTTGCTGGCCAAAGTGCAAATTATATAGAAGCACTCACCATAATTAATTTGACTACTGCAGGCCTGGAAGAGTGAATAAAACATACCCAAAGATCTGAAAGTTTAACCCTGGTGTAATCACAATTAAAGAAACATTAGTCTGGTTCAGAGAAATGTATAAAAGCAAAGAGATTCATTTATTTTACGTGAAATTTCACCGCTGCAGTATTTCACCTGGAATTCATACTGTCTGAAGAAATTTTCTTGGTATATAATGGTATTTTTCAGGGATGTAGTTGTAGTAAACTATCAGATTTCTTGCTTTTCTTGTGCACCCACAAAATATATGATTTGGATGAAATTATATAGTCTAACAGAATTGGAAAACAAGAGTTATTTTTGAATAAAAAAAAAGATTCTAATGTTATCAAAACAGAACCTGTTATTATGTGCATATTTTGACTTTGAAAAGCAGTAGTGGATTTATATAAACACAAGTACTTTATATACTCTTGCAAACCTCTTTTGAAAATACAATATGGTTATTTTAATTGCTTTTAAAGCAAATTGATGTCCAAAACCACTGTCATAATATTTATAGACAATACCTATGCTTCTTAAAAAATAGTCCTCATCCATTGGTGGTCTACATCCTGCAAATACTGAGACAGACTGTTGCAAAGATTTTCTTTCTTGCTTGAAAAAGGTGTTTTTATACTATAGCATCTCACAGCAATAATCCTGGATTTGTAAAAAGCAGCTGAAAAAGATTTCAAATAGACGACAATTTTAAAAGTATGGCACCAGAGAAAACGGTGTTCAGATGGCCTTGGTGGCTTTGTGCTTTGTGTACAGGGGTCACAGAAATTTTTACAGTGATCTCTTGAAGCATGCTTTGAAGATTTCCTTGGTACAAGCCCTGAGGAATAGTGGACTGCCATCATTGCAGGTGCATGAGTGAGCACACTAGCTGCAGTTTTGTTCCCCTCCAGATGAAAAGAAGAGCAGAGTATCAGTCTGGCATGTCAGGACAAGTTTTACAGACATTTGCGTGGCAATAGATGCAGGCAGCCATCTGCTATGATGCTTAGGAGGAGTCAGGCACTTAACACCTTGACTTAAATATAGAGATTTAGGCATGTCTGAAAAGCTTAGTAGATGCCCACCTCTACTCCTTTAAACCTTTAAAATCCAGCCCTTGGTTGGTGTGCTTCATACATACCCATGCAATAGGGGTGATAACACCTCTCCACCTCAGAAGAGGGGCTTTAGACTGGCCTTTTCAGTCTTTAAAGAGGATAAGTAGCGGAGCACGATATTGCTATACAATACCAGCTGTTACGTGTGTCTGACTACAGCAAGTTTTTATCAAGGTCTGTTTCCTTTACTGAGTTTTGTCAGCAATCACTGACGTTTAATTTAAACTGAGAGTATGAATTTTGTGAAGTTTTCCACAATAAAAAAATAACATTTTCCTTTGTATTTTATGTAAACATATCCACGTCTCTTCTGGCAGCTAAGCACACTTCCCCTTATGAAAATATTTTTTAACATGGAAACAAGAACTGTGCCAGTTTTATGCACCAAAAACATGCACTATTATTCTTCTCACTAGATGGAGGTCCAGTGCCATGTAAACTGTAGCTTTCTTGATTCTGGCTGTTAGTGTTGAGATTGAAATAATTGCCACAGTGATCTAGGCAAAGCTTTACAGTGTATCTGTGTTCTCACAAGAGGACCCAGATAAAGGAATGCATATTTATAAATATCTTAAAGCCTATAATACACTCTGGTAATAAAACATTTAGAAAAGAGAATGTAAAAAAATGCCATGAAGTTATAAAGATTTAGATGCATATGTATAGACACAATGAAGATTTAATAAAATCCGGTTGTACTGAATGAGTTCCTTTTGGCAAACACAGAGCTATTTAACAGACCTCATCTGCCTGGCTGCTACTGCATTAATCCTGACAGTAAATTGCTTTAACTAAACTCTTTTAATTAGGGAAAGTAAGGGCTCCCGTTTATTTTGCTTTGCAATTTTTTTAGTAATCATTCTACAGTGCCAGTGCATTTAACATGCATCAATTCTTGCAAGACCTTTCTTGAGTGATGCTTCCCAATTGCACAAATGAGTCCTATTTACCTCCTTCAATCTTACTTTCAAGCTTTACTTTTCACTTCCCAGAAAGTCTGTATCCTTTCTATTCTCTTTAACCCTCTTTAATGTCATGTTAGACTTCTCTAAGAATCATTTCTAAGACAGAAAATATAAAATCAAAATAAAGAATCAAGCAAGGAGGAACTGGATTGGTGTTATGTTACTAGTTTTCAGGCTGATGTGCTGTAAGGGTGGATTGGCCAGTGCTTTAGGTAATGGGAGAAAGAGTTCCAATTTCTTCCTCTCCTCCAGATGTTCTTTATGACAGATCAAATAATTTTGTCTCAAGCATACAAATGATTTTAAGGCCTAAAATATCACTTAAGTCTGGTTTTAAGCAGCCAAGTTCAAAATCTAGGTCCTGAAAATCGAATCTTTCTTGGCCTGTCAGTGACTGCAAAGTCTTAAAAAATTCTTCACACCTACAGCTCTCAGTGTGGGCAGTATCTTCCTGGTGAATGCTGGATGGAATATACCCACTTCATACCTAAAAAATTTCACAAATTTGGAGTCTTTCAGTATTTTTTTCTAATGTTCCTGCTTATCCTGGACTTCTAAATTTTTTAAAAAGGTGTTTCAGTCTCATCCATGCAGAGAGTCCTGGTTGCTGTGAATTCCCCCACCTATGGTGGGACTTAGATACATAAACACATGTGCCAAGTGCCAGTGGAGATGCCCTTGGTTACCAAGTCATCAACGTGGAGCAGAGAGAGACAGCACAGTATGTTTGGAGATGTGTGTCTTCCTGGAGTGTCATCTGGAGACAAGATGGGATACCCTACGGCAACTAAATTACATTGTCTTCCCAAGTATGGGCACTTAAATTGCTCAGCTTTGCAAAATAAAGAAATCAAGGACATGATGAAGAATCGTGTTCTGTTTAGGCACTTGGCATCTGAAAATTTACTGCAACAGTGCTAAATCATTTTTTAGTCATCTCCCTTGGTGGGTAATTTTAGGAGATATCTTACGTGTAAACTAGGAGCCTCTGTACTTCACAGAGATGAAAATAAATAACTTGCAGTTTATGAGGTGCTAGCTACCAAAGAAATATTGACTGAGTAAATATTGTCATTAAAAGAACTTAGGTAGGCAGCTCCACAACTTTATCCAAGATATTTCAGCCCCACTGAGTCCCATGGGGCTTGCAGCAATATCAGCACTCACCGTGAATCAGGCCTCAAGTTATGAGCTGTGAAAACTTGTTTCCTTTAGAAATTAATTAACATTTCATTTTTCTGCATTTGGGATGGGCACAAAAACTATATAATAATAAAAGAGTGCATGAATGCTTCAACTTATAATCATTTTAGACCTGAATTCAAAAAGAGAAAAAAAATCAAATCCCTCTGCCAAGGTCCCTTTTCACCATTATTTTTTATGTTGGGTAATTTTAACCAGCTTTGAAAAAGGTTAGAGTACCCAAAGATGTTTTCTTACTAGTCTAATGGAAACAAATTTCAACATAAAGGAGAAACTTATGACTCCTCTGAGGAAGGCACAGTTCAGTCATTGTATTCCTCTTTCATAGCAACCTGCTGGCTAATAAGGCATGCACATTACAGGTTGGCCTATCCACATGGAACCAGCTCCAGATGAGTCATAGTAACTAATATCTTTTTCCCAGGGCAAGTGGATGAGATGGGGTGAGAAGCAGGACAGGGGTAAGAGACATAACACAGATTGATGTTTACAGACCTTGTCTGTTTCTCCATTCATGTAGCATTTTCTTTTGTTATTGCTTCAGCAATTACTCTCATGTTAACTCACAAATTTTCTTTCTTGCTGATTATACTGTATTTACTTACAAACAGTGAATGTTGTCAATGATTTAAAATGTAAGTCTGCTCTCAAAAATTAAGATGATGCAGCAGCTACTTGATTATGAAGGCAGACTTCGAGGTTTTATATGTAATAGCACAGTTATGCTAAGTGCTATATAAATTATTTTTTACCTGATGTATATCACACATATGCTTATAAAAGAGAAAACTTTTGAAGTTTTTTAGAAATAGGCAAGGTACGTTAGCTTTTATGACTCATTTCCAGTTGATGAGATTTTTTCAAACTTTTCCTGTACCCACTATGTCCTTTTTCCAGATTTATACTTTAACCAGTGAATATGAATTATAGCATTGTATTTATCAAATTAGTCATACCTTGCCAATTATTAACTAAAAATAATAAAAATTTTTGAAAATCAAAGCCTTCATTGTTTTTGACACTGCTTAACAAATGACTTGTTCAAGTATGAGAGCTATTCAGTGGGGCAGCACATTATTAGGATTAATATTAAAGGAATCACCTTAAACAAAACTCATAAAAAATCTACACAGTTAAGCAAATGCTGATTATTCCAAATATGACATTACATAATTGTTAATTTTAAAGATAAATTTTCAAAATCTGTTTAGAATATACACCCAGTCTGAGCTGTCTGAAAATTCTTAGAACTATCTCAAAACTCAGATAAAATGCATGATAAAAAATGTGAATTATTTCATCAAAGACCATATGAAATAAATACACCCACCTCCATAAACATTATCTATATAAAGAATTAGTAACCTTAATAGGCTTTTTTTTTTTACATAAGAAGGAGTAATTGTAGAGTACTCATGTGGAACTTACATCACCATCTTCTACTGAGATCTGAAGGCCAACACAAAACAACAAACACCTAGCTCATATTGCTGGAAAGCAGATGGACTTTCTGGTTTTTTATGGCATAGTTCAGCAGAGTGTTACAAAGCTAGAGGGAATTGCCAGAACAGTGAGTGGAATCCAGTGCTGAACCCCACACAGCAATAATGGACTAAAGAGAGACGATTTTCTTCAGACAGATGCTGCAATGTTTTTTGGCATAATCTCTGTCACATAAAGGGGAAATCTAGGGTATGGTCCCCAGTCCCAGGCAGTTTTGGAGTCCAGGTAATGGAGTACCCTTTAGCACACTCTTGGACGCACTAAATTCTCTTCATCCAACATTGTACCTTTAGGTGTTTAAAAGAATTGACGAAGAAAAATTGTTATGCAGTAGAACAGAACTCCATATCCTGTGCTCCTTCAAACACCCACTGGGGAAATACTAAAGCTTACAATGCAATGAGAGTTACAGTAAAAAAACTCTATGAAACAATTAAAAATAAAAATTTATATGGTTTACATTCAAAGAATGTTTTCATTATACATTCTGTCATGCTTCTTCCTACTCCTCTTCGGTTCACTTTAGGCCAGAAAGGTTTAATTTTCTATGTTGACACTGAAAGGGAGCCAATCTTTCAATGAATGTTCAAGGTGAATCTCCAGGGAAGGAAATGCAATTATGCCGAGTAACGTCGGTTTACTTTATTTGTCAAAAATATAAAGGCTTATATTGCCAAAGGACTGCATTACAGTTGTGTAAAGATTGAGTATGAATAATAAAAGAAATAGAAAATATGTCTGGAATATCTACTGAGCCTCTGTTTTCCCCCAGTTGCTATAGTAATGTTTAGCACCTTTGTTACTTATTCCAGCTAGCTCTCTCACACTGTCCCTGGGAGATTTGTCAGTTCAGGAAGACTGAGAATGATAAGCCTGCCTCGGATCTGGAGATAGACCTCATTAGTTTTGAGGATTAGATACAAAACCTAACACTGACACAGGTAATCAGCACACAAGCATGGAGAGGAATCCCAGGATGCTTTTAAAGAAGGCACCCAGCCTGGATATTGGATTGCTCTTGGCACTCCAAAGGCAGGTGGTTGTAAGGCTGGTGGGTGACTCTTCTGCAGCTGCCATCCTAATAATAGCTGTTCGTGGTTAATCCCAGACAAACCAGCTTAAAACCTCCTACGACTCAAAGGGAGTTGCCTTGGTATTCAGAGGACAACAAAAAAATGTAAATACCAAAAGATTATATTTTGGTACCAAATCAAGTCTTTGGACCATTTTTGCTCTGACGGGTGTAACTTCCCAAGGAATTAAAAAGGAGCAGCTCTTTGCAGGTGTTGGTCCTTTCCTTTTGTCTTTTCACTGTCAACTAAACCATCAGTGTTTCCATGTTGTCCTGGGAGGGATGAGAGATAAATGGCAAGTAGCACTGCCACTATTCTCCATTTTTCTGTCTGGCTTGTGGTGTAGGTTTTTTCCTTAGTAACCAAGTTTTTGGTTGATTCAGTGAGAACATCAGATACTTTACAAAAGATAAGACACATTTCAATTTCTATGTGCTACAGTAGTAACAAAAGGATGTTTTAGTTCTTGCTCTTGTTTTTAACTCTTTTTAATGCCATGACTGAGGTTTTACAGTTTTTGACTCTCTGACATTGGCCATATTCCATAAATTTATATTTTTTAGAGTTCCTTGGCAAGCTGACAGGAAGATCAGTGAGGTAAAAGGCCCTTTGAAACCTTTGCTATAAGAGTTGGCTGCAGTTCAGGGAAAGGTTGTTCAAGGTGCTGCTTGAATGTATTCATTTAGTTATAACTGCTCAGGTCCACTGCGTGATTGGTGACTGGGCTAAAGGGAACTATCTCAAAGGAAACGATTGCTAAAGAGGGAGAAGGGAATTAAGAGAGGTATATCATATGCCTGAATTTGGTGTTCAGCTTGTGCCTTTATTTCACATGCCTGGGAGTGCAGTCCTCCTAGGGCATATGCATAAGATCCCCAGGTTATTGGTGAAATAACTTGGACATTCTCCAGAAGCCAGCTGGAGACCCACAAATAGTACCGGTGATTGTGGTCTTAGATTGCCAACAAGAACTTGCTGAAAATGACTGTAAATTTTAGATCTGTTCTAGTGTCTGTTCCCATAACAAAAATAAAGCTGAACTGTAGGGAAGTAGGTGTACATAATCAAACACAGTTATCAAGAATCCAATCAATCACAATACTGAACTTGAAAACCAATGCACCTTTACAAACTATCTTCCAAAGTGTGATTCCTTGTTGCACAGCCTGTTTGAAAAAGAAACCCAGTTTGGCAACTGAATGCTTTCCATACGTTGGAGTCAGCTAGCTCTGAAGTTTGTTAATGCCCATTTGGAAGCTGGTTTGTATATGGCTTGGAGAGCATTGCAAGAAGCTGCAGAAGGAATAAGGGGTGATTAGTCAGGAAAAGTGAGAGAAAGCATAAGAACAGCTAGGAGCAATTCAGCTGAGGCTACAGGAAAACCTAGGATGAGGGACAGGGAACTTTTGTGGATAATCAAAGCTGTCAAGGGTTTAGATTAAACATATTTAGATTAAAGTAGTCAGTGTAGTCTGCTGTATTTGCTGTAATGGAACAGTATTGCTTTTAAATTTGTCTGAATGTTTTAGGAAGCCAATATATACTGGAAGGGTGTGCATTTGTTCACTAGAGCTGAATAAGCTATAGCTGAATAAGCTATAGAATATCTTGTTTGACTGAACTGAGATTTCATGTTCTTACATAGACCTTTCCCTAGAAGAGTGGTGACAGCAAAAGCCTCATTTTGTTGCCCAATCTAATAGTGTTTTGATGGGGTGGAAATGGGTATGAGCAATATTATCCCACTCCAAAATTAGGATCCAGTTGTTAAAAAACTTGGAAACACTCACTCACAGGAACAAATGTTCTCATATACAAAAGAATATGAAGTTTCATATGAAGAATATGAAATTTTCATTTTTGTTCAGATGTATTTGAAATACATTTTTATTATAGCATTTTCTTGCATCTTTAATTAGGAACTTTATAATAGAACTCCTTTACTTGAATTAGGAGAAATGTCATTGTAGGTTAAAAGGTACAGTTCTCTGAATAAGTGGCTTGAAATTGGTTTTCATTAATTTTAATGTTAACTGAACACCAGTTGCCTCTGTGAGTCTTGCCTGAAGCTTGGTTATTCATGTCTTACACATTTGCTCCTTGATTATATTAAACTCACTCTACAATTTTCAGACGATAGGCACCATTTTTCAATTGTTGTTATTTTCCTATTGTAACCATTATCTGATATTTTGTTTCTTTGGTGATGGTGGTGGTGTTTCTCTGCATGCCAGAAAAGACTAAATTACTCAAGACTGAGATTTACTAGGCCTCAGATTTAATAATATACTATTGCATTGCAAAAGGCTTTTTTCTTCACTTAATCTTTCTTCTTCTTGATGAGCACGCCAGGATTCTAGATGCCAGATTGTGAGATGGTCCTATTGGCTCTAGAAAATGCTTTTGCCACTATATTAAAAATAAACGGGCAGCTTTCAGTTAAAGCATGTTCCATTGCCTGCTTTAGAACTTTTCTGCTTTTCTTTCTAGGCATCTCGCTACTGGTTTAGTGAGAGGGACACTGGACTTAACTGTCCTAATAAACACAGGATTGACCACAGGAGACTTAAAAAATTATTTTGGTGATGATGTTGTCAACTTCCCTTTAGTCAATACTCTCATCCACTGAGAATCCATTTTCCTCATCTACTTTTCCAATATATTGCTTTTCCTTGACTAAGATTAGGTACTTCTTAGTGTTTGTTCTACCATCCACCAGGCCTCAGATGTTTATTTCTCTGCAGTTTTATGTGGGATATAGCAATGGCTGCAAGCTGTGTTAAGCAATATGGTCCAACCAGACAATGAGATTTTTCTTTCTCTTTAGTAAATACATGGGTTTGTTTACTCAATACCATATAACCTGCATCCAAGCAAAACTTAATTAGATGCTCTGCCAGAAAAAAAACCAACTATGAGAAGAGAGGAATGGAGTACAGCTGTTTCCGTCAGCTTTTGCAATCCTCAGACCTACCAATGTAAGAGAAGTGTGACTGGCTTGTTTCCACCAAGAGAGTAAAGAGGTGGACAAGCATGGGTCTATCATTCCGGTTACTTAATCTAGTAAAAGAAGAGGTAAGAAAAGACTATTTAGTGATAAGTCAAATTGAAGTTCATGGTCTGGGTTTAAATTTCTTGAGATTTTAATATATCAAAGAAAAATAGGATTTTATTGGTTTTTTGTGGTTTGTTTTGGTTTTTTGGGGGATTGGGGTTTTTTGTGTTTGCTTTTTGTTTTGTTTTTGTTATTTATGCAGTTCTAAGACGCATTGTATTCTGGGGTCCTCAATTCTTGATACTTCTGCTTCACTAGTTTTACTACATTGACTCTTTGAAAGAGCTGTTTATGTTGCAAGACTACCCTTCCTCTTCTTCCCCAAGGTTTCAGAGTTCAAGAAGCATTTGGACAATGCTCTCAGACACACGGTGTGACTCTTATGGCTGTCCTGTGCAGGGCCAGGAGTTGGACTTCGATAATCTTTGTGGGTTCCTTCCAATCCAGGATATTATGTGATTCTACAATTCTATGAACTGTTTTCTCCTTTTTATTTTTTTTTAATTACTCCAGAATCAGCATTAAATTTAAGAGACCAGTAAGTGCTGTTCAGCAATCAGAAAACAAGTGCTTAAAACTGCACAATTTCTGGTGCAGTAGAGTAAGTACAGTATTGACACAGTGGCCTCCTGCAGAAGATCAGCCCCTGAGGCTGCCATGGCAGCAAAGCAAACATCTCTTATTGACAGACTGGCTATCACTGACATTACCCCAATGATGGCATCTGAGAACACCCAATGAAAACATGATACAGTGATCCAAAATTGTTCACTTTGTCATTTGCACTAATCTTCAGTCAGTACTATTGTACTTCCATCCCACTTTCGTTCTCACAATCAACCTCTTGACTAAAGTTTAAGCCTTTGGTAATGAATTGATTCCTCTCATGTGTTTGTGAAACTGACTCACTCTACAGTGAGGTTTTACTGATTCTGCAATGTGACAAATATGTTAATGTATGCAGAACAATGCTTCCAGTTCTGGCAGACATTTGTTATGCTCATAATGTCAATAAGGATGAAATTTTTTGTTCTGTGAAGTACTCCAATATGACTATAATGCTACAGCTCACTGAACTTGCTTTAAATTGACTCTCTGTCTAGTGATCAGACTATCAAAACCCAAAGAACTGCTCCCTTTGCTTTTCTGTAGTAATTTAAGAAGGCAAAACCCCTTTAAGATCAATGAGGCATGATTAACACTCAAACACACAGAACTGAGAAGTCCATAAAAATGTGATCTTGCACTTAGTTATTATGTCTCACAGGTATTTAGGTGATTTGGAGAAAATTACTGGGGAGGGAGAAACTGGACATCTTTCAGTTTTTCTGAAAAAATCTGTATCTGGCATCCTATTTAGCAGCCAAATATGTATTCCCATATAGTGGCAGCATAACAGTTACTGAGATTTTCTATTTATGGCCATATATGTTCATCATGCCAAGCATAATTTATATCCTTGCACTTCACATATTTAAGAGAAAATCAAGTTGACAAAGCCTGTGGAAAAAAAAATTACTCTATGAAATTGTGTTTCTATGTTGGTAGAATAGCTCTTGAGGAGACAGAATGTTCCCAGAAGATGCTAAAACAAACATGCAAACAGAACTCTAAATTAGGACCAAGACAAGAGTTCAAGTACTTTATTTTCATTCTGAGACAGGCGGCTTAACTGTTTGCTCCAAAGATACTGATCAAATAAATCCAGAAAGTTACATTGCCTTGCTGAATCACTGTCTGAAAGGTTATTTTAAAGATGTTGGAATACAAGCTTGAGGTCCCATTCAGGGAAAGGTTTTCACTGTATGAAAGAAAGGCAAGAGTAACCATTTATATATCAGTAGAAATTAAATAGAAAAGTTTAAACAAGGAAGAAAGAAATGCCAATATTAATGGGTGCCAACTGGTGTAGCTTCAGCTTTATCAACGGTGTCAAGAAAATTTTTGTTATCAAAGGGTGCAAGTGTGGTTTCAGATGATGTTGGCTGAGCTAGCTTTGCAGCAGTGGCTCTTGAAACACGGGGAACTCTGCATTGTGCATATGTCCATATCTATTAATGAAAGTATTTTTTAGATGAGATCGTGTTCAACACCAGAAGCAGTTTTCATGGTCTTGTTTTGCAGTCATAGGTATGCAAGCAATTTTAACCCTGTGAGTTTAAATGTATGTCTGTACTAGGTGATAGGTTTCACAAACATCACTAGGAGTAATATATTTTTTTTTTAAAAATGGAAAAGTAATGTGTCAGCCTGTGAGGTCTATTGCCATCTGCAAAAGAAGGTCATAAGACAGCTGTTAGCATGTTCACACCTGCTGTATATGATCAAATGCATACGTACAACAATTAATCTTGGTCAGAGTCAGGCTGGCTGGCAGCAAACTGAGTGCAGCAAACTGACCACACAGAAGCCATTTTTCAAAACCTGGGCTTTGTGCACAGTTTGTTGAGGGCTATGTACTCCCCCTGCCTCTCTCAATGGATTCTCATGAAAGAATCAGGCCCAAGCTGACCTAATTAAATGTCAGTCGTGGGAGGCTGATGCCTCTGAGATGTATCTGAAATGAGCTATTGGAGGAAATTATTAATCTTGTCTGTACACAGAAAGTTTTGTGGCATTATTGATTTATCAAAGCTTTTCTGTAGCAACTTGAGTTTGGAACACAGCAGAGGACATAAAAGGAAGGTTGCTGTCTGAATGAAAGGTGGCTACGATCCGTGTTTGAGCTTCTACCAACAAAACCACTGGTATGTCCAGATCACAGCACAGCCTCTAAGAACAAATCTCTCTGCCTTGGAGAGGATGCTCTCAGTTTAGCTGTGGTAACCACAAGCAGAAAGAGGGACATTCAAATGGAGGGATATAATAGCTTGAATAGCCTTAAGTACAAAACCTAGACTGTTATTGCTCTCACACAGAACATTTGCATAAAAACACTTGTTGTGGTTAGGGAAAAATGAAAAGCAAATTAAACATTTTCTCCCTATTTTGAAATGAAAATAAATATTACCAGGATATTGCAATTAATTTGATTAATTCTTGTTGACACTTGGATTAATACTTTTTACATAAAATAATTCTAGTTCTTTTACTTTCATTTTTGGAAAATATACAACAGCCCTTTTTTATTTTTAAGTAAAAGTTTACTAACAAGTTTTGAAGCTTCTCAAAGGTTAGATTAATAGTGCACTGCCACCATCAGTGCTGTGGTAGCATGTTTGGCTTGGTCTGTCTGACCAAAAGAAGTCAAGTAATTCTTCCCTTCCCTTTCATCTACTATCCTGGTAAATCCTAAATCAACAAATTGGGAAGAAGAGAAGAGCTCTGGACATCTAATCTATCTGATTGTTTTCTGAGTCTCAGTAGCTATTAAGATTATGGAAACTCTGGCATGAATCATTCTAAGCTCCAACCACTCTGTGCTGCCATTTCTGTATGTATAAAGTCCTTTGTAGCTGAACTGTTTTACTACTTAGGTGGTTATTGTCACTTTTCAGAAAAGAGAACTTGTTTAGTAGGAGGAGGAAAATAAAAGAGGTGCTGTTTCATTGGTCCTGAAGTAGCTGCTGATGCAGTTCAGTAGCATCTTCTGGAAAGCCATCTGCAGATGTGGGTGTAGTTGAGTGTCACTGACTGCTTCTGTTGGGAGGGCGCTCTACTCTTCTCTCCCACAGCAAACTCTGTTGTTGCAGGGCTTAAGTTATTTTTTCCTTTTAGATGGATATGAGGGAGTGTTGGTAGGAAGGAGGGATGAATTTTGTGGGGTTTCTTTCTTTTCTTTTTGAAAGAATGAGAAAATCACATGAAATGATGCTTTGTTTTGTACCTGGGAAATGTCTTTTTCGATTCATCCTTTAGGGCTTGGGTTGCAGGTGACTATCCCATTTTTATTTCTTCAACATTTTCTTCTGTGCTTTCTCCCTTAGATTATTAATGTCATTATGTAATACAATCATTTTTTTCTCTATGCAGAGGGAATGAGTTGAAATTTTTCTATGCTGTTTCGAGTATCTTTCTTTCTAGTGTCTGTTTCAGAAATAATAATGGGATAGAAACCCATTCATTCCAGATTAGCGTGGTCTCTCTTGTAGTGGGAATGCCAAAATTGGGCACAGGACTTTGTATCCAGTACCACCACTGCTGAAGAGAGGGGAAACATCACATACCTTGGCCTGCTTGCAGTAGTCTTCCTACTGCAGGCCAAGATGTGCTCCTATTCTGCAAGGGTATATTGCTGGCTCATGTTCAGCTTGATCAGGATCCCCCAGACCTTTTTCTACAAAGCCACAGTCTGGACTCCAGCTTCTACTGGTGCACGAGGTTGTTCTGGTCTATTCTGCATTCCCATTGTTGAATTTCATAAAGTTCCTGTTGGCCAGCTTCCCCAGCTCATATAGGCTCTCTGAATGGCAATTCAGCCCTCTAGCATGTCAAATACTTCCTACAATTTGATGTGGTTCACAGCTTCCTGGGGTAAATTCTTTCCTGTTACTTGGCTCATTAGCAAAGTTAAGCAATACCAGTTCTAAGTGTCTCAAAAAGTGTCTACATTGTTAAAAAACCTGTATTTTTATGGGTTACTTTATTCTCACTGTGCTTCTAAAAATTTTGGTTTTGTTTATGTTCCTTGCTTCAGTTTTTATGAAGGTGAGACTTCTGTTTCACCACAGAAGAAGGAATTGAAGTTTTGTGCCATTTTCCCCTGTTTCCCAACTGTCCATGACTCTATAAACACATCAATCAATTTATTTAGCTGCTATTCTGTACCTTGAAAATCTGGTTAATGTTTCTAAAGCACCATGAAGTGCTGTACTGAAAAAACTGCTAAATATCATTAAATAAAGATTTGTGCTTCTGGAATTTAAAAATCAAAGACTAATGTCTCAGATATGAAAAAAGGAAAACCACAGTTAATAAATTGTTTTTATGAACATAACTCCAATGCTAAATTCATCAATGTCAGAAAAGTCTCCACTTCTCTCTTATGATGGTCCTAATAAATAATTCTCTCTCCTATCCCAGGTGTTAAACTGGTTCATGAGCATTTGCTCCTCATGAACTTCAAAAACAAGTCCGGACCTGCTAGCCAGTACTGACAGGCCTAAGGCAGAAATTCGCTTGACCTTGATTAGTCCTCATGACGTGGCCACAAGTCTGCAGCTTTTGAGGACAGCCTCAAACTGTATTTTCTCCCTTTCAAGCTGAACACACAACTAGATCCTAAGTGTGCTGACAGACTGTCAGTAAGAGTTCATCCTCAAAGAGGAGATGCACTCCTAGTCAGTATTAGCAGAATCTTATCTCCAGGCAAAACCAGAGGGCCTGACTCCAGATAGTTTTATCTTTGATTTTGGCATTGAAGATGGTAAATGTTACCGAGTAGTATTGATATCTATGATGAACTAATGCCTGATTGACAACTTGCAGGGAAGTGATAAGTATGGTAGTTTTTCTGCTTCACATGATGTCATGCAGTGAACCTGTCATGCAGGTAACTGGCAGTGCATTGAGTTTACAAGTGGGTTTGGAGTAATGGACTTCCTCTGGCAGACCTTTTGCCAAGTAACACTTAGCAAGACTAAGCAACCATGTTTCAAGGGAGATGACTTTCAACTAAATGTAGAAATGGCAAAAGTGTGCTGCATTGAAGTTCTTGTTTCCAAGGAAGTGCCATGTGTTTTGTGATGAACTCAATAATGAAGTTAGTGAGAGTTAGTTACAGTTGTTTGGATTTAAATGATGGGCTCTAGGAAGAGCTCTTTGTGAGAGGTACCACAGCTGACCTGACTGACACATGAACATGTTCCTGTGGTGGGAGAGAAAAGTACTGCTCTGCAGGTGATATTTAACCAATTCTAATAGACCATCCTTTCAACAGCTTTCCTTAGAAAGTTTTACATTTCTAAAGGATAATGGCAAACTAGCTGTATTTCTGCTTCTTCATGCTGAAAGTTGAATTTCTGATTATTCCTGAGGGCTAAGCATAAAAGGCACATGCTCTGTTTTTTCACTAAACCTGTCAGAACTACCATCTCTCTTTCACGACCCAACCAAACAGACTTTTGAGTTCACTGGAGAATGCACTCTGGAAGGCTTGTTCAGCACCAGTTTGATGTGCAGAACAGCAGGGGACTGCTGAGCAAGATTCATATGACCAGGTCAGGAGGGGTGTGCTTGTCTCTGAGCCATCTCCTGTGGCTGGCACAAGCTGTGTGACAGACTACATCTGTCACTGCAGTGGTAAATAATTTATCATAGACTCATTTGAACACAGTAGAGGATGGATTGCAAGGGTGGATTAAAAGTAGCCTTGCTTAGCTGTCCTGCTAACTTTCATGCTTCTCTGTGTGTTGTATAAGAGCAGAGAAGCTGTGCAAACCATACTTGCATGCAGTGAGGTAAGGCAGGCTTACTGCTGTCTGACTGAAGTCTTCCATATGTGAATGAAGAAACTAGTTCTTTTAAATTGTGTGAGTGCAAAACCAGCTTTCCTGACTTTTTCCATGTCACTGAGAACTGAATTTGTAACTGTTAGTGTGGTCATAAAGTAGGATATGAAAACCTCTTTAAAATTTTGTGCTCTTTGTGCTGGGCAGGACTAAAAAATATTGAAGGATTTGCTTTTTGTAGATCCACTTGAACAAAGAAAACTCCATTCTCTGTTTATGAAGGCTATGGGACAAATGACAAATAAATATGCTCATACATTTACCTATTTCTCCATTTAACAAGATAAGGAAATCTGTGTGGTAACACAAAATGTTTTCATCAAGTGGAAGTGATCTTAGCTAGTATGAATTATAATGATAGGCTTCTACACAGACTCTACTATATGTGGCCTAAATAGGCTTAGTAAATGTATGAATTATTTATAGGGAAAAATGTATTTAAAGTTATCACAGCACTTTATTGCATTAACTTTTCACCCAGGCAAACACTGTTGTGACAATAGACTTTGGTCTTCAGATAGATTTTTCCCTTTTTAATTCTCCCTCCCTCCCTCCTCCCACCCCTCCCAAAGATTACTGATTCATGTGGAAAGTCTTTAGCTTTAACATCATCTTTCCATGACTAAACTGCTCCATTATTTTAAAATAAGAAAGTTCTGCTGCCAATACTGATTGATGCATTACTGTTATTTTCCTGTACTTCATTTACTTCCTTTCACTTTTCTGTTACTATGCTTGTCACTCTTAGAACATGTTCTGCATATTTAATATTTGATATTCAGGGGAATTACACATATGCTTTTGGTTCAGTACTTAAAAGAATTATTCTCATAAATAAATGCAGAGCTAGCTACAGCAGACTTATTTACTTATTTTCTGTAGCATTCTGTTAGCTATTACTGCATTTATTTTTTCATTAATACACCCTTATTTTGTTGCTTACACCACACCCTCATATGGGTAGTTTTCATCCAGCTGTTACTAGTTCTATCCCCTTTAGTACCCATTAGGGATATTACTAAGGGTAGTCAATTTTACCCAATCATTCAACAGAGTAAAAACAATCTCTTTTAACCCAGAAATTCATCCTGGAACTGACCAATTGAGAGTTATTCTTGACAGTTTTCATCCTATATAATTTTAAAATTCCCATCTGGCCATATAGAACAAGAAACAGAAGGTACATATGTTTGAAAGATTTCTCAGTTGCCTTATAAAATGTATGATTTTCCACCTCTAGAGTGCCTATGTGGACACGATCTAAAAGGAGCTCTCAAGTTTTTTGACCACAGGTAGATCATGAAAAACTTCCACCTCTGTCAAAGGATCCACCACCCTTGGTCTTGTCATTGTCCCAGCCTCTGGGAGTCCAGCAGCATCTCTACAACCCACTTCTCCACTGCTGCTCAGGAAGAGAATAGTTCCCATCAGGGCCAGTATTTGAAATCATAATGTTACTGATAGTATCTATGAACAAACTAAATTTCTTGCTTCCTGTGTTTACTGTTTGGAGAAAATAAAGTTAATTACTCAGAATACTAAAGCAAATACTACTGATTAATAACCATAGCTGTGTACCACTGTGCTGAAACTGGTTCTATGTTGTTTTTGGAGAGGATCTCTCAGCTAAATCTGTACCATGATGTCCATAGTGCAGCCTCAAGAGGAGAGAAGCTAAAAATGCCTTCACCCGATTGCACGAATGTTTGCAGAACTACTTTTTCCTCTGGAACACTGCATCCCAACAAAACTATGTCTGATTCTTGGGGCTGGTTGATACAATCACATAGAGACTTGTCATCTGCTGAAGCTGGAATTGGATACTGCAGGTTTTCCTGTGGAGCAACATGATTATGTATGGTAGTGGTCTTCTCACATGTTAGAACTAATGAAGGTTTAATTAATCTACATAATAGAAATTTTCTTCAGCAAGAAATGTGGCATTTGTCCTGATTCCAGAATGCACAAATAACCATTGCTCAGGACAGAACACGCTCTTGAGGAAGTTTAAATACTTAATTCAAAATGGATAAAGGGAGTTTTTCATATTTCTGGTGACCATGCTCACTGCTAAACACTCACACTTAGAAGAGTGGTAATGCACAAATATCTTTCTGTCAAGACTCTTGAAAAAACTTGGTAGAGTCCTTGAGTATCTTGGTAGAACTTTCACAGCTTTGAATCCCAGAGGAAGACATATGCTTCTTTCCTGCCTTGAATGAATTGGAAGAGAGTGACTTAGTCTATAACCTTTCTATCATTATTTAATTTTGGATAATTAAGACACTTCACAACTCAGTCCAGTGGTTGATGTAAATATTGATTTTTCATCATGCAGACACTCTGTGTCTCCTAAAAGGAAGACTCTTTTGATTTCTTGGGACAGTGAGGTCTTTGCCACGTAGATAGCGCAACACTGATTTTGTAAGCCCAGATAAGGTGTCTGCAAACAAACACTTGTTTCCGGGGTATGTATCTCCACAACTATTGCAGATGGCAGAGTATTTAGCCATCCTTTCCATTACACTAACTGGCATATGGATATCATGCTTGAAAGGAAAGAATGTGTTGTTCTGCTAAATGGTAGATACTTGTTTTGAGCAGCAGAAAAGAGGTGTAAGACAGTAGGTGCCTACCAGCTACCATCCCTTGGTATGAGTCCTCTGGTACAGGGTGCAAATCTCAGCTTGCTGAGGACTCCTGCTGTGAGCCAGTTAAATGTGAAGGGCAGTACAGGGATGTGACCTTGCTTCCCTCTCATGATGAAACAACAGCAGTGCTTTTTGTACCATGAATGCAGCAGACTTGCCTCTGGGCAAGAAGGAAGCAAGTCAGGCATCCTGTTAAGCCTACATTCCTCTCTAAGAATTCTGACAGGTCTAAGTTACTCTTGTTTAACTAACAGACTGTAGCTGCAGCTGAATTTCCACCCTTCACCATTGTTTTTTGTCACACAGACTGACTTTAATTTTAGTAATGAGAACCAATTAAATGCTCATAAATAACAGTACCACAGCCTGACTGAGTCTTTCTTCTGTAGTCAACAGACATGTGTATTGTTTTCTGATGGAATATCTCCATCTTCCAGGTATAGCTCTGTGGAAATGAGAAGATAAGTGGAAGGAGAGGCAGCTGGGTCCATTGTGCCTCCCATCTCTGTGCCTGACAGCACATCAACGGGAGGAACAAAGAACATTAATAAACCCAGAAAATAAATATCATTGCATTTCCAAGGCACTGAACTCATGAGCCTGAGACCACAGGCACATCCCTGCCTCAGAAATGAGGGTAACTTTGTTTAGCCTGTGTAACTATAAGGATTTGTGAAGTGGTTGGTTTATTTTGTGGTTGGTATCAGGTTTGCATAGGAGTGGCTGCAGTCCAGAAGGTCAGCATGCCATGCTGTGTAGTGGAGCCTAAGGTGAAAGCCTGCATGGTAATGTGACTAGCCCTATGCTCTGTTCTTGGCACAGGCAGATGGTAAAAATCCTCCCAAAACCCCATTTTGGAAAGCCTTGTGGGTGTTGGCAGGTTGACAAAAATATTAAACAAAAGTTAAAGTGACTAATCCTGGCTAATTTGGGTTAGAATTTTCAGAGCTTGTTTCTGATCCAGGTGAAGGAACACTGGAATTAGAGCTGCCTCTGTGGCATCCTTATCTTTCCTGTATCACACAAGCTTTAAGCAGAAGGGTCCAAAGCGATTATTTTAATAAGGAACCCATTTCCCATTGTTCATGCAGAGTGGACCAAGCTCTCACAGTGAGCACTGGCCTGCATTTGTGACTCTCAGCTCTGCTTGTTATGCAGCAGCATGCTGAAGAATATTCTGAAGACAGAATTGAGAGCTCAACTCAGAGGCTGACCTCATCAAATTGGTCTTCAGCACCCTGCTGTGCAAGTGCTTTAGATGGACCACTCCTCATAATTATCTAATATGATTTCTTCAGGATGGGGACATGTATCCCTTTTACAGCTCAGGAACTGAAATATGTACCCAAACCTATCTTTACCACATATTTGCCCTGTGGGAAATGTGTCTGCAGTTCCTTAATGCAGAAGAGATGTAATTGGGACAACTGGATTTTTGTGGGGATAGCAGGAGACATCTCCATGAAAGAAATTTTTCCTTTATGATATCAGTTAAGTTCCTGAGTCAAAATCAAGTGAAGCACCTGAACTCTTCAAAGAAAAAGTTCTTTAGTATAAGGCAACTGTTCTACTTTTTCCTGTGTTTTTCTTTTTTTTTTTT
>VWZF01005586.1:882302-938810 GCA_013396755.1 Sclerurus mexicanus
TTTTTTTTGTGAAATATAAGATGGTTTTGACTGAAATTTTCTGAGAATGAGAAGGAAAAAGGTGAAGAAAAAAGAAGGAACTTGTCTGAGAAAGTCTGGCACAGAGCTCAGCGCAAAGCATTTAACTTTGACTGTGTTTTATGGACAAGTGAAAACATACCCTAAATCAAAGATCTTGCTAACCAATAACACCCAGTCAGTCAGGGTGGGCTCACTTTCCAGTGAGTTAAGGGTTAAGGTTACAATAAGAATTTTGTAGCAATTAAAAAAGAATCAACCTAACAGGGACTGAGATGGCTATTGTGAGAAAGCAAGGAAATACAGGAGTTAAAGGTTAAAGAATTCCCAATGCTTAAAAACATTGGAATGTGATGTTAGGGTCACCCAATTTGCTGTTTCTCCAACTTGTTGCTTCTCCAAGACCATATGAGGACAGTCTGGCTCCCAAAAGGAGACCAGTGTCCTGAGTCTGGTCCTTTGTCACAGGCTCACAAACTACATTATAGGCTACCATTTCTGCTACAGATTTCCTATAATTTTATTTTTTTTTAATAATTTGTGGTAAATCCTGTTCTTCCTATTATTAGCCTTTTATGGCTATCTGCATTCATAGCCATAAATTTCTACTCAGATTGCTGTCCTTCCAACAAAAATGTTTTACTAAAGGCTTGATTTGCTTTTTTTATAAGTAAAGAGCTTGTTCTCAAGAAATAAGTAGTCAATATTTTTTTCCTTTGGGAAACAACAACAAAAATGTAATTCAACAGAACTGGATAAACTGTTTGCATAATTTTACACTGTATTTTTTTTTTTTTTTAATAGAGGCAAGATGTGCTTGGATGGAAGAGGGTTTATTTATTTATTTATTTATTTATCTGATAATTAGTCTAGCAAAAACTAATTTAAAGTGTAAAGTAAACACAGAGATGGTTAAATGAGGATTTTTATCCAGGAACAATGGCTACCTGAAGTACAACTTTGCTATAAAAGTACTCTAAGCTGAGCACTGGGATTCAAACTTGAGCAACTATGCGAGGCTGTTTGGCTTTCTTTTACCTCCATCTGAGTCAATCCTCTGTTTAGTAAGTCACCCAGGAGATTCCTGAGAGTGGGTTGTTGTCCCAGACTAAGATCCTTTTGCAGTGGTCTGTTCTCCTGGTCATAAGGAGAAATTATGAAAATGTACTTGAGGACAGTTGGGATATGAGGTGTTAGGTGTGAGCTAACAAGTGATTGAGAGAGCACTGAGATACTGCAGTGAAACATCTGAACTCCCAAAAACTTGCTCAGTTGTTTCTTTATTTTGCTAGGTAGTATTCTGCCTGATTCAGTTCCTGAAACATCTGAGGCCATGCTCCTTTGCTTGCTCCATAAGTGATCTGATATTAGTGTTTTGGTGGTCACCTTTATATCTGTGCCCAGCCTACTCATGGGAGCCGAGTGTTTTTTTGCTGTTTTAATGTGATTTGTTCTCAAAGCTTCACACAGACTATGCATGAAAAGAACTCATGCCTCCTGTTTTTCAGAGATGTGGTCATAGTGCAGCTTCTTGTATCCAATAACCTACAATTGAGTTGGTGCTCTGGAAATTCTGCAGTGAATCAGGTGAGTGCCTACAGTCTGGAATATCTTACTGGAGAGGGCAGTAAAAAACATACAGCAGAGGCAGAAGTTAATAAAACTAGATATTGAATTATATCCAAGAGAGTGATAAGGTTTATTAGTTTGGATGTAATGCTGTGTAATGGTTGTTCTTCTGACATCTAATTAGTTTTTACCGAGCAAATCCAGGTTCTTTTGGGCATAGCGCAAGTCTGTGTGACTGCTGTAGAGATGCTTCTGCCTGGACTCATCTTCAAGGAGCCCCAGTAAGGAACTGGGTGTAAAATGCAGGATGAACATCTAGAAAATTATTGAATGGACTCTATTGGACCAATGTTCTTGCCAACAAACTAAGAAAAGCTTAATGGTTCAGGCCAAAGCTGGTATCTCTAGATCCTCCACTGCAGCTATGTACTGCCAACTGGATAACAGTTCTGTGTTACATCCCTGAGCGCAGCCCATGTCTCCCCTCCATGTCTTACCTCTTGTATTGAACTACTTGTACCTTGTGCCTCTGAAGAAGATGATGGTACTTTTGAATATGATGAAATGAAACTTTGTGGTTATAGTAGTCTATAACCACGGTAGGTGTTTTGTACTTTGGTTTAAATTGCCAGGTTTCCTATGACTCAGTCCATTCATGTTTTGGCAACTCCAGGGTGAACAAGCATGTATGCACACCCACATGTTTTCTTTGAGATATTATTAACAAGAATGCAGAGGATTTATTGCAGCATTCCTGCTTGATCAGTAAACAAGTTTGTTCTGGCTATAGTTTTGAATCCTATCCAACTTTTTTTGTTTATTGAAATAATCTCTCAGTTTCTACTTAGGCAGTAATTGAACATTACTCTCCTTCAGCTATTGATATCTGTCATTGTATAAAAGTCACTGTGCTTTTACTTGTCTTTCTATAATACAATATGATGCTCTACATCCATTCTATTTAATCAAGTGAGATTCATAAAACCTTTGACCAAAATTTGGCTGAAATTGCTGGTCAATTCAGTGGGATATAAACACATGCATGCACACACTCCCTGCCCCCATCTGGTGATGGTCCCGGCCCATGCAGCATTTGAAACCACAGGTTCAGAAAGCCTCACAAAACCTTACCACTCCCTTCTTAATGCTCCTCCAGTTGCACTAAGCCACTGTTAGCATGAGGAAAACTTGCTGTGTATCCACGGCTAGACTACAAGAAACAGTAAAACTTGCATATGCTGAGATACTGCAGAAAAACTACACTGTGATGTGACACCCACTTCACTGATGCAGCCAGGCTATGCCTTAGCTCTTCCCCAGTGTAGGCTCACAGATTTTCTTTCTGGAGAACTGGGACACAAAGAGACAGAATGAAGAATGTCTAGGTTTAATCACAGACATAAACCATGAGTCTGGAGCATGTGCCTTTGCCTGTGAAATGCAGAAGTGGCCCTGGGTTCCAACATTACTGCTGCTGTACATTGCCTGCTACAACATCTATTGAAAATTTGCCTGGATTTTTAAAGTAATAGTCCAGGAAAGGGCAGCTGTCTTGCTCTCACAGTATAAACTTGCCTCAGAGTGAAAAATGTAACATTCCGAAATATGAGAAGGGTCACTAGATAACAATGTCACAGGGTTTGTCTTCATATTTTAAGCATGTTATCTCTAGGAGTTCTCTGACAATTAGACAGTGGTTGAGGAACTTAAACTATAGCCTGAAGTATTGAGGGAGGTAATAGGGCACCTACTTCACTCATAGTTAGTCCCAAAGGGCAGCCTCCCTCCCAGTCCCCTGGGATAACCATGGGTTCAGTGGAGATGTGACCAGGGCATTAGAGACATCACTGTACCTTAGGGAAATATAGCTTGATTGTAACAAAGGCAATGTGATTATCTTAGATCTAGGCTGCTATATACAGAGAAGAATTAGATATATTTTAAAATAAAATAGTACGATGTTAAAGAAAAATATGACATTAAAAAAATTTCCATCCTCTGAAGTTTATTGAAAAAAATTGAATTGCACTGAAGTCTGTATCCTGATCATTCTGCAGCAAACCAAATGTTAGCAACAAAGACTGAAGCTGATCATCTGGTTCATTTTGCCCAGTGCTTTTCTACACCAGGCAATCATGTTCTATATGATATTTAACACATAGATGAAGCATTGCTTTAAAATTGACTACCTAGCTGTTACCCTCTTGGTTCTGGAAAGAGGCTCTCCTCAAGCATTACTGTTCAGCAGGAGCCATCACCTAATTTGCAGTTTTCAGTCCTGAGTTTACTTGCCTTTGTTCTTGAACCAAACGTAGTCTCTTTGCTTATAGTGGCCATCGAATCCTCTCCATCTTCTTCAGTCCTCCACAGAGACACTGTTCCTTCTTGCAGCCCTTCCCTATTCAAGGTGGTTTCATCTACATAAGAATAGGTGACTCAAATTGTGCAGAGTTGTACTGGGTTTGTGTGGCCAGGTTTTGGTAGCAAAGCACTATGTGGGGGCCTCCTGTGAGAGGTTGCCAGAAGCTTCCCTTATGTCCGACAGAGCCAATGCCTGCCAGCTCCAAGATAGACCCACATTAGTGATGGTGGTGGTGCCTCTGGGATAATGGATTTTAAAAGGATGGGAAGGGAAAAGAGGGGAACTGCTGTGGAAACAGCAAAGAGAAGAGTGAGAACATGTGAGAGGAACAGCCCTGAAAATGCCAAGTTGGCAAAGATGGAACAGGAGGATGTTCTTGGGACTCCAGAGCAGAGATTTCCTTGCAACACATGGAGGTCCATGGGGGAGCTATCGGGCTGCTGCCTCTGGAGAACCAGGTGCATGCCCAAAGGAGACTGTGACCCTGTGCAAAGCCTGTGCTGAAGAAAGCTGCTGGCAGGACCTTTGGCCCCACAGAAAGAGGAGCCCATGCTGGAGCAGGTTTTCTAGTAGGATTTATAACTCCATGAAGGACCCACACTGGAGCAGCCTGTTCCTGAAGGACTGCACCCTATGGAAGGGACCCCATATTGGAGCAGTGGAAGAGTGTAAGCAGTCTTCCCCCTGAGGAGGAAGGAGCAGCAGAGACATGTTATGAATGGACTGCAGGTCTCATTTCGCGTGTCCTCCTGCTCCACTGTGGGAGAAACAGGTAGAGAATTCAGGAGTGAAGTTAAGCCCAGGAAGAAAGGAGGGCTGGGGGAAAGGTGTTTTTAAAATATTATTTATCATTATTCACTCTGATTTGATTGGTAATAAATTGTTTTTCTCCAAGTCAAGACTGTTTTTCCTGTCACAGTAGTTGCTGAGTGATGTCACTTTCTCCTTGTCTCAACACACAAGCCTTTTAAAATATTTCTTCTTCCCTCCCCACTGAGGGGGGAGAGTGATAGAGTGGCTTTGGTGGGCACCCGGTTTTCAGCCAGGGTCAGCCCACCACAAGAGTATCACTGTATTTATATTTAGGCATTGGAAGCTGATGACAGAGACTAGGAAATAGGAATTTGCTGTCTAATATAACTTTTATTCAAACTATTTATAGCAATCACATTTATTTCTTACTATTACTCTAAACTGAAAACTCTTCATATCAGATTTGATTGTAGTGTATTTAATGCAGAAGAAATAAATAATTCAATTGGTATTTTTGAAAATATAATTAGTTGATGAGTCAGACAAGATTTTCATTTTCATAAATGTTAAGGCTGGAAGACTGAGTTTATCATGCACAGTGTGTCTGACCTGTGACTATGTCATATCTTAGTAGTCTGCCTGGTAATTCTTGCATCAGTTTGTAATTAAGCTGGAAGATTGTTCAGACAAGACTGAATGAAGGACTCATTATTGCAGTGTGCTGAATGTTATTTCACACAAACAAACAAAAGGTACACCCCACAGACCAGCCTGAGTATGATGATTCATCATTTTAATTAAAAAATTTAAGACCATTAACATTTACTAATGTGCTAATTTCTGATAACTCAATGCAAAGTTTGGGAACATCATACATAACTGTGAATGACTATGTGTGTGTGTATATATATCTGTATCTATCTATCTATCTATATCTATATACAAAAGGCAATAAAACATATTTCTATTTATGGGAATCTAAGCCTTACCAAGAACCTGTATTAGTCATGTGAGATTTTTAAATAGAAAAGGAAGCAGCCAGGATAAAATGAAAAGCCATAAACTCATCAAAATCTAGAATGCAATAAAAACCATGAAAGAAGAAACTGAAAACAAAAAATGATCACCATGTAGAGCAAAAGATAATATTTCATTGACTGGAAAACAGATTGCTGTTTACTCATTGGCCAGTCATTATCCATATTGATTTTATGCTGTTGCAGTTTAGCCTTGGTTTAGCTATGCACTCATATTCTTTTTTCAAATTTTTTTCACTTTTCTACCTAAAGAAATGGCTTTCTTAACTATGTATAAAGGCCAGTGACTTAAAGACATAGTAGATGAGGACTCAAACAGTGCTGAACAGTGCAGAATCTGCCATTCTTAATGTCATTGTTCCATTCACCATGGCCCAGTACATGAACCAGTACAGGCCACTGTAATATACAGTATGGAAGAAGGAAGAATATATATGTTTGTAACTCAGCTCTAGATGATCTGTAATAATAGACACTCGAGTGCTGAAGCTTAGCAAGCTGATACAACCTTCTCAAAGTGAGCTACCTGGAAATTAAGACCTTATACTACAAGCAAGACCTGCCTAGCTTGCAACGATAACATTATTAATTCTTGACATACTATTGGCAGCTACATGTGGCATATGACAAAATCAATTGGGTATTGGTTCTGGAGAGTTTATAGCCTGCTGTCCACAAGCAGCCATTTACAGGAAAAATGATGTGCTGTGAATCAAAGACCCAGCAGGATTGAAAGGTGAGGCCATTAACAGGGCTTTGATTGCTGTCAAAGGGGTTTTGAAGGGACAAGTGTGAGTTGGCTCTTGTGCCTGCTAGTAAAAATATATATTTTATCTGTGTATTTGAAGGTCTAGTGAAGACAATGGAGAAAGAGTCTTAAGGTATATTAGCTATGAAAAGTGTATATTAGCACTATTCAATCCTGGGCAATCCTCACCTCTTGCAGTAGCTCAAATTACGGGTTTGTTTATGTTCTAGAGCAGTTATGCCTGAAAAATTAACCACAGTTACCCAGTTTTGGGAAATGACCTGTGCCGTAGTGTTTTGGATGACTGACAACTATGTTTTTGAGGAGCAATCCCAGTAAGGGGAGGAAAGCAACCTTTTTTCCCCTTTATCTGGCCCTGAAATAGGCCTGTCTGACTTGGTGGCCCTCAGTGCAAAAGCACCTCCTCCTCACTTTCTGCGTGCTTTGTCAGCATCTTTTTGGCCGGAAGTGTGGACAAATACAATATTTTTGAGTTGGTCTCATCAATGTTATGATCTAATAGAAAAATGTACATGCCAGCTTTCCATGCCAAGGTCTGAATCTGTGAAACAATGCTAATGCCTCATCATTTTTCATATACCATCCAGACTTTTCACAATCCACCTTGGTTGCGTGGGAGATGAAAGGTAAATTTTTAACCTTCTAACAGCAGAGTGCAGTGTGTTACAAGGAAAACATACTGTAGTTAGATATAAAATATATATGAATCTTTTCTGCATAATTTTCTTAACTAGTATGGGGCTGTTTAATATTTTTTATAAGCAGTTGGCAACTATGATACAATTAAACTGCCGAAGGAAAGCTACTTGAATGACTAAATAACTGTTTTACCTTTTATATGGTGTTCTTACAGCAGAGTAATGAACTAGGTTGTTACAGAGTGAGAATAATGCAGCTGTACAGCTTTCCACAGAACTACAAAGCAGAGCCACATTCATGGCAAAGGATGTCATCCCGCTGAGTGAGGAATTCCCGGCCCACCAGTGAGACAGAGCATTTTGCGCATTTAAAGCATTCCCCATGCCACTGACGCTCTTCAAATGAGATATATTTGGCACTTCCAAGGGCTGAAAGAGATTATGGAAAAGAAGATGTGAATCTAGTATTTCTGGACATGGTTCAGAAATGCAACAGATTGCTTTCTGATGTGTGACCAGGTTGTCATTCATATAGTGAACAAATAAATGAACAAAAATTCATAGTCTAAAATATTCATTGTTGGCTGAATTGAAAAAAATCCCAGAACTTTAAAATTAAATACAGTGAGAAATATTTTAAGCAAAGCCACAAGTCACTTGCTTACATATCCCATTATGAGTTCTGAACACAACCGGTTTATCAGAATGTCCATTCAGGTTTGCTGATCTTCCTAACAAACACCCATGAAAATTATTTGCAATATGTTGATACATATAGTTTCTATACAAGATTGAATGAAATTTAATAATTTCCACCTAAGTTTCTTCAAAATGGAGTCTCTTGGAAATTACCAGATTGTGGAATTCCTGGCACAAGTATCTGAAATAAAATCTGTAGGTTTGTGGGGATTTGAATGTTTTCGGTGGGTTTTTTAAAATTTGTTTTGGTTTTGTTGTTTTGTGTTTGTTTTGGTTTGGCTTTGGCTTTTTTTGTAAAATCATGAACATTTGCCTGGGTATTCACCATTTTCTTTGTCCACTAACATATGCAGCATGCACCTCTAAGAATCAGGCACTGCTTTTCAAAAGTTTAGTCCACACATAATAGAATTAAAATGCAGAACATCAGCAAATGCTCTCAGAAAACTTCAGCAGTCATAGACTAGTGACACATATGTCTAATTATAAATCATTTAAGTACACAAGGATGCATGTGATAGAGCTTTGTTGCATTTGGCAAGCTTTCTAATTTGACAGATGTGCCTTACCAGCAGGCAGCTAATCTGTGTTCAGTTTGATCACATTTGCATTTAAAAACAAAATGTTAGAAATTACAGACATGAGGGACTTGTGTGCACTGTCTTGGGAAGAGCAAAAAAAATGCCTTTTCTTATATTCTTATGGAGCAATTTTAGTACAGAAAGCACTAAATCAAATGATGGAGGAACTCCTTTCAGCACATAAAACGACTCCTCAGCAGTTAGGGAACATGTGTAATCAGTATGTCCTAGGAAGATACATTACATGTGATACAGAGGACGTCTCTCCAGTAGTAAACTCCTTCAGTCTTTCACTGTGATGGGACTATTTTTAATGGTGTTTTCCAAAGTAAAAATCTCCCTTTAGAGGATACTAATGGTTCATCACTGTCTAGTCCCCTCTAGAAAACGAGACTCACCTGTAATAGGTTTATTGCAAGTAGCACACTTCTTAGTATACAATTTGCTGAAACAGTCTACACAGTATGGGAACTCATCTTTGGAAATAAAACTTTGTCCATACAGCTGGGTTTTACACGCAGCACAAACAAAGCATTCTTTGTGCCAAGGCTGGTCATGGCAGGTCACTCCTCCAGAAGTTATTACCTGATGTATTGACAAAGAAGGATAGAGCAATGAAACAAAGGTGTGAATTGTTAAGGATTGTCCAACGATTTCCTAAGTACTTACACTTGTTTACTCTCTTCCCACACGCACAAGAGAAGAGGGTTTGGTCACATCAAGTGTTTTTCATCTGAATTTTCAATTTGACTAACTGCAGTTGAGATCAACATGTTACTGGCTTGTTATTCTCAATTTTCTATCACAATATAACATCATAATTTTTAATAACCAGGTTATCTTCTAATGAAAATTTTCTATTGCACTGTAGATAAGGTTTTAAAATCAGGCATGCTCTCAGAAGATAAATTCTTAGTGATGGACAGTGGGTGAGGGAACTGATGCTGAGATACTAGTTAATTTCCAGCTGAAACTGATATTTTACTATCTCACAACTGAAACAGTATTTTAAATAGAAAGAAAGACAGTAAAGAAGTAGAACAGAAATCAGATTTACACCATCAAAAGAAGAAAAAATGGTGTTTAGCAGTGTCATGAACTTTTCACCCAGCAACTCACTCACAGCTCTGCCCTGGTTTTTCTGAGGAGGGAAATTTTCAGTTTTCTATGGCTCCAAAGTGTGTGTTAAAGAGCTGGTTTCACAGAAGTTGTGTAAGACTGTACAGAGAAATTTCTATAAAGATGAGCTGTAGAATAGTGTTTCTACTGTCAAGTCACATGCACAACAGTGAATGAATGAATACAGTTGGAACAGGAGGAGAAAAAAGTTGGAGAAACTTAAGTAAAAATAGTGGTATCATCGAATTTCCCCAGGGAATAATATTGGGTCATGTCAAGCAATAAAAATATTTAAATAGTTCCTGATCCCTTTAACCTTCCAGTTTTGGGCTATTTTGAAATCACACTTTTACATTGATATCTAAAAATCATTGGCACAAAATTCAAGGCTTCACTTTGGCAATTTAATCACTTTCAGCTCAATTCGCATTTATGGGAAATGATGCAAACTGAAGAAGTAAAATTGTTTTAGCTATATAGGGAGATTCTTGACATTCCTAGAAGTTTTAAGAAGCAAATCCTGATTATTTCATGTAGGTGTTGCTAACCTCAATGCCTCAAGCATAATTACTCTAATTGCCATGTGATCATTTAATGCAAATTAAAGGTTAGGTGTAGAGACATGGAAATATGTAAAAGTACTTTCTGAAGTTTAAGTACTGAAGACAAAACAGGCAGCATATTTTCCCTAAATTAAAAGGTTTTGCTAGAGGTAGAGGTTTATAGGTCAGGTAAACATTAAATAACTACAGAAATTATAAGTTATTTGATGAATTAAAAACAATAATTTTTTTTGCTTCCAGAGTGATACAGGTACTAAAGAATAAGATAAATTCTGCCATAAAGAGCAGCTTAAAACACTTCCCTAGAGAAGAGTATCATGCCACAATATCATGATGAATAGTATGATACTTTGAATTTTTTCATCAACCAGAGACAATCTGAAGACACGGGAAATGGCAGGAGAGAAGGATTGATTTATTTGTACTTGGGAGAAAAAAGAAAAACTCATTTGAAATCAAGCTTTCTGGTAGCCACAGGGGAAGTATCACATATTGAAGCAATGGGACTCTTGACTAGTGTTATCACAATTGAATGTTACTTGATCTGATAATTGCCTGACACATTTCAAGGGAAAAAATAAGCAAGACTGAATACTTTGCTCAGTTTAGGTGACTTACGTGAATATATGCACAACATTGATGGACAGAGAGGCATGTTTACCAAGGCAAAATCAGAGATTATCAGGAAAGAAGGGTTATACATAACTTTCTGTTTAACCTTTGCTAAAAATCACAGTCAGCAACGAAAGAAGCTCAAAGTGGTTGTTTTGGTCAATAAGTGTATCTCAAAGATAATCAGTCTTAGATTAAAGTTAACCAGAGTGGACATCTGACACTTGCAGTTGGCTTTCAGTATCCAACATCCAAAGGAAGTCTCTGCTTTCACTCTTAGTTCACTAGACATTTTGCATGACCCAGCCCTTTTCCCCACCAGCAATATTGCCTCATTAGGGCAGTTTTTGCATTGCATGTTTAATTACCTTTTTGCACGAGTAGCAATGATGAGCAAATTGCTTCTCAAAACAGGGCACGCAGTAATTCTCATTGCCTTTGGTGATTAATGGTTTTGTTCCCAATGGTTGCCGACAATACTGGCAAACAAAACAAGATTCATGCCAGGAACTCCCCTTAAATTCCATTTTACGGGAACCTGAAAAAATCCAAAGTGAACAATCCCCCCAGATACAGCCTTGTAATATAAGTTTTAAATGTTGGGAATACTCTTGTTTTCAACCTTCTATCTCAGTATCAAATTATGCAAGAAAATTCTAATCTTCAATTTAATAGAGCTTCCAAGAACGTACTTGAAATTTCAAGGACACATTCAGATCCATGTAATCACCTGGCAAGGGATGTGTTAAATTGCCTAAACTGTGATTTTGGGTATGTTCTTATATGAATCTTTTGGGGTTTCTTCTTTGTGATTACGCTTCAATTACTCAGAGTTTCTCTCAAGCCAGCCAACTCAGTGATAATGTTCAGGTACACAGCACTTTTATAAATTAGAGGTTAATTTGTTGGATGCTTGCTACATCAATTATTGTCTTGTCTTTTGCTACATCAATTATTGTCATGTCTTTTGTCTTTCTTAAACTAAGGACCCTTCATTTATAAAAGCATTATTTATCTTAATCAGCTTAAACTGGCAAGTTTTTAAAAGTAAATATTTGTGATATGGTGCATTACACTGCCTCTTCTTATAGCTCATCATTTCTTTCCTACATCAACATTTCTTTCTATCATGTTGAACTAGATGCTTTTGATACAGCACAGTTAGATGAGCTTCAAAGCTTTTATCTCATGTACAGGTGTCCTGAACTCCTTGAGGTAGAAGCATAAGTTTAAGTTATGCACATACATCTGAGAACAATTTTGCCAGTGAATCTGCATCATAACTTCCTTCCCTGTAGGCAGCATCAAACTGCAAAGACAGGTGCAAGATAATCTACCACCCAGTCCACATGAAGAAGAGAATTGTTGGTATAACTGATTAATCCCACAATACCTGTTTCCTGGACTAGTGGAGAAACTACTGGTTGCATTTAAACAGAAAACATTTGCAGCTTCATCCCAGTGGTCAGAAGGCTAACTTCACTGTCTTTGCCTACTGAGTCTTTTCAATACACAGCTAGGGAGCTGTTGAGAAGGAAGGTAATGATACAGAGGTTGTCTGGCATTCTTCTGCCACTTAAGTTCTCTGCACTGTTAGCTTTGGGCACTTGCTGCAAGGATTTAGACTCCTAGTCTCCGGCGCAAAACTGCAATGTGAATGTATACTAGAAGACAATAATGCAAACCTGAGTAAATTCTCATCACATCTAGTCAGGTATGCATGTTTGACCACATTTTGGTAAAGTATATAAAATTTAAGCACTATATAGTCCTTAAACTGAACACAACTATATTGCTACAACATTTATTTCCTCTAATACAGCTTTTGCCTGTCATGAAGAGGAAATAAACTGTCAAATTACAAATCAATGTTACAGGTTGAACATGACATCAATAACCTAGTGTTTACACTAAGACAAGAATTCTTCACAGCCTGAACCTTATTGTCTTCTACTAAGATCTACTCAAGAGAAAATTCCTATGTAACTGTCAAATTTACTGATGTCCAGTACACAGGATCAGTAAAATATTTCAAGCATTAAAGGTAGTTCTCTGCTCCAAAAGTGGGGAACCCACTTTCCCAACCAAGCATCTTCATTTCACCACATACAGTGCAGTGGCTTCTCTTAGATGTGTCTGAAGAGGCAGATTTTGGGGCAATCTCTCTACTGGTGTGGTAGCAATGAAAGGCCTAGAGGATGTCCTGAACAGATACGATCACAAGCTGAGAAGCAGTTTAGTGGAAAGTGTAGAATTTTCAAGTCTGCTAATGGCAGGAAGTAAACATATTGTAAATACAAATGTATTTGTATTCTTTTTAGCAAAAATACTGATAATGATTTGAAGGCAGATTGTCATGTTTTGACAATTTAAACAAAAATTATTTCTGAGTAAAGAAAGGATATAAGGAACATAAGATCAAGGTCTGGTCAATGTGACAGACAAACATGCAGATGTCTTGTCTAATCTGGCACCCCTGCTCACAATAGCTCAGTTTGTCTACCTACACTCACAGCAGGATATGCTTCCTAAGAAATGCAATAGAATCAAGTACATAACACGAACACATTTTACTTTGTTTTGAACTCTTAATATTATTTATAAGGATTCATAAGACCTGTCAGTGATCAGTGGTATCTGCCTGCCCTCTCCTCACTGCTGGAAGAGTACTACACGCAAATGAAGAGTAGTCATCTCAAAGCTATTCTGAAAGTCAAGGACCTTGTAGCTGTTTTTTCACAAAGCGGCTCAAAATTAAAAATGCAGTTCCATGTTTCATCAAAGGGTCCCTGTTGTCTTACCAGGCATAATGGTCTTCTGGCAGTGGAAACACTTAGATGAATACTCATCAGAGTAGCATTCAGTACACAGTAAGACCTCGTCCTTGGCAGCAAATGGTTTCTCCACCAGTGAGCGACTGCACTTGGCACACTTGAAACACTCCTCATGCCAGTGGCAGCCTTTGTAGGACAGATCCTTGGAGAAAGGAAGTTCATGTTAATGAAAATACTTCTTCACAGTGCTTTTATCCTTCAGCTCCTCACAGAATTAAAATGAAAAGTGGAGAGCACTGCAGTGGTGACTTGACAAGATGACATGTGCATCAAGCCAGAGGTGTGCTCAGTAATGATAGATGTACTCAATGTCACACTGTTTTGTAGATCTCTTGCAGAGGCCATTAGGAGCTGTGTGGGCAGATACAATGGCACTTCCTTATGTAACATCAGAGGTATGTTTTTATTGGAAGAATCATTTTATATTTTGCAGTTGGCCTTCAAGGGCAAACAAGTGATAAACATTTTCAATGTGTGCAGACCACTTGACAAGAAGTCCATTCTGTATGGAATTTGAAATGAACCTCGGGTATTTTCAATGTTACTACTTTTTTCTTCCAGCTGACACTAGATAACACTAAAGAAAGATCATATTATTGCAGAAAACAAGCAATTAAAATCTCATTGAGAAAAAATTATAATTAGGATAACTAAGAAAGTCATTGTTTTTGCTTCCACCTGATATAAATCCTCACAAAAACTTGGCAGAAAACTGTTTGTTTAAGACTCAGCAGACTTAGGGGATGAAAGAGGTAACAGTATATGTACAAGACCTTGACTAAGAATTCAAATAGACAAAACAGCAGATATAATTTTTCCAGGGTTACCAAAACAAGGGAAAAATGCACAAACAGGTCTCCTTTATAAGTAAGAAATACAAAAGGGGCACAAATCCAATCTCATTGTTCTCCTTTGTCAAGCCCCCACCTCTAAAAGTGCTAAAAATGAGAGAAATACCATGCTTCATTTCAGGAGGTGCTGTGCACTTACCACTTCAATTTGGTTTAGTTAGCACTCTGGACCTTGCTGAAAGGTCAGCCCAGGCCAGCCTGAGGCAAAGAGTGGGTAAGGAGAGGAAGAAAGCCAAGCTCTTGCCAGAGGTGGGACAATCAGCTGTAGATCACTGTGGGCCATTTTTCTGGATGACTCTGGCCTGTTGCGCACCTTTCTTATCACCCCTGCTTTTTCTCCAATTTTTAACTTCCACTCAGTGCAAATACATGCCTTTTTGTGCACAATCTTTAACAATGGTAATGCTGTCACTAATTTTCAATGCTAAAAGTGAAATTAGTGAGGTCTAAGCACACGTTATCCAGGTGAACCTGAATGGGGCTACATATTCAAGTTTGCTGTTGAAAAAACACTGGTGAGAGTTTGAGGAGTGTCTTTATCCAAATCAGCATTTTCCTTGGATGATTCCTGTACTCAGACAACATACTTTGAAGTGCTTTGGCTGGAGAAACCTTCTAAGAGGCCTATTTTAACAAACTTTGCCTTTTATTTCAAAAGAATGTAGGCAAAATGAGCATGGGGAGAAGGTGAGAACTGCATGGTGAGCCTGGTAAAGCAATGGATTTTTTGATAGGCTTCATCTGAACTTGAAATTCAAAGTCAAGTGTATATGCTTTAAATTGAAGCATGAGGTACTGAAAACACTGTCAAAGACCACAGAGGAACTTGTATTATTAATCAATATTGTAAGAAAAAGGAGAGGTGACAGAAAAGCCAGAGTCAGAAACACTGTCACTAACATGCCATTTGTGAGCTGAGCAAAGGTAGCATGGAATTAAGTAAAAATTCAAAAATATTTAATTTCCAAAAGACAGAGGGAATAATAGGCAAATTATAAATATGTTGTCTTTTCAGATTGGCATCTCCATGTCAACACCTACACAAAAAATAATTTATTCAATACACAAAATATTTTTTCAATGGACATCTCTCAGAAATTCAAACGTTTCATTCAACCTGATACACTGAATTACATCAGCACCCTACCATCCCTCCAGCACTGTGAAGTCTCTGAAGCCAGTGAGTGACTGGAAGTGAAGCCTAGCTGTGGTCCACACATACACCACAGCCTTGCCATATCCTTGAGGGAAGTGTATGGCAGATTTCCTAACCTTTGGTCCCAGAGTTTTCCTATTCTGAGAAAATGGCACTGTTTCTCTTTGCTGTGTGTGAATGTACAACTGCCGTTCTTATGTCTCCTCAGCAATACAGGGATATGAAGAGGGCTGGATATAGAACCTCCCAGTAAAGAAATTGGATTTGTGTATAATTTAACAAAGAACTAGAAGTGAAAGCTAAATGTTTACCTTGGAACTGCACTGAATGGGTTGCTTGCACTCTTCACAGGGGTTGGCATACAGGCTGTCGTAACATGGAACACAATAAGCGTTCTCATCTCTTAATGCATACTTCCTTCCACGAAGAGACTGCAGGCAGTAATGACAGTCCGTGTGACTGCTGGTCATTCTGTTGGGGTTCTCCAGGTGATCTGGAAGGATGGAAAAATCATGTAATTCTCTGGATGATCATTTGTTTGGTCAAATAATAAGTAATGCTGCCTTACCTGTGAAAGTTAGACAGACATTTTTTGATCATTTGCAGTGCTCTGCATTTATTAATGCTGGGCTGTTCTATAATAAAATGGTAGCCTTTAACATTGTATACTGTGTATTGTATCACCTACATGATGGGGAGCAAGAGGACTGCTTTAGTTTATTCTAACACTGGTGCTAACACTGTTTCAGGTCAGACACCTGAAAATGAAGCCATCTTTGCATTTTCTGTGTACAACTACTGGCATTATGAGCACTATGAACTGGATTTTAAGACACGTTTTATCCAGAAATCAGGCACTGGAGATATCAGCAATAATTCAAGAATGAGACCAGCTGTGAAGTTAAAAGGCCAAAGACAAGGGGCAACCACATTATAGTGTTTTCCTGACTTCCTCTTGTTATTTCTGTCTTCTGCTCATTTCTTACTATTCAAAATATCCCCACATCTACCTGACCAAACAGAAGGAAGACTACAGGATATATGATGGTTTTTCACATTATGCCAACTGTTCTGCTAATATTTGTGGCAATGTATGGTCACACAAATACCCTGGATACCAAAATAGTAAAATATAAAGAGAAACAAACTAAATCATAAGCCAAACAAAATCATAACTCAAAGAAAAATTCCTTTGTTGTTATTGGAAAAGATGTTTTTCCTTACATATTTTTTTATTGCTAAGTTCCATGGTGGCAGTACCAAAATAATGTGAGATGGTTTATATTTCTGTGCCAGATAAGTGCAGGAAATACCACAAGTCTATTGAGAGCCAATTGTACAAATTTCCCATCCTTTAGTTTTTCAAGCTAGAGGCTTGGACAAGCATCCAAACCTCAGCTGCTTATAAATCTACAATGCAGAATATTTTAAGGATTGTGGAGATGAAGACTTATTTCAGTCTTCTTGTTGCTGGTTGGATCATCAGCACTTTGCTAAAATTGGGTCTTGATTCCTGGAAATGAAGGAAAAAGAAACCAGAAAGTTCACAGTGAAACAAACCCCAAACCGTCTGCTAGACTCATTGGATTGTGCTCTTCGTTAAACTCACAGGGTGTAGCTGCAGGCAGCAGCAATCATGAATTTTAGAGGAGCTGAAAACAACTGGGGAAGGTGTCCTGAAATATATATATATCAGTGACTTTGGGCAGCTGAAGTTTTTTTACTTTGAATAACAACACAAATTAGTTTATCTTAACCAAATGCAAAGCCTAAGAGTAAGGAAGAGAAACATATGGAAGACAAGATTTGAGGGAGTGCATAACCATGACAAAGCTTACATCTAGTCCACTTAGAGTTATGCCCTTGTACTTTATTTTATACACTCATTGCCTGTTTTAGACCTATAGTTAAGTTTTAAAAAGGCATTTTCTGGGTTTCTGCTTTGTAAGATCTAAACTGAAATGATTGTTTGAATTGTGAGAAAAGAACAATTATTTGGAGTCTTCACTGGCACCAGTGCATAAAGGCAGGCATTCATTAATCTATTCTGGGAGGTGTAGTGGTAAACCAGTGGAAAGGGGGCAGGGAGAGAGGCTATCATACTTGTTTCAGGACAAAAGTAATGACTTGGTTGTTTGGCACAAGCTATGGAAAACTTGTTGCTTCTTTAAATTGAAAATTTTTAGCATTGAATTGATTTACTGTATTTCTTACTGCCTTTAATATTGGTGCCAACCAAGACAGGGTATAGTAAGGAAATAAAATAATCTATAACTCAGATCAGTGGGAAACATGCTCACTTAAAAATATTTCACATGTGTTTTATGTGATATCCTTGGAATAATAATACAACAGGATTTGAATATGGACTTCCACTCCCTGAAGATCAGAGATTTGAGTGTGAAACAAATGAACTCATTTTTAAGAGAAAATGGCATCAATCAGCTTGTACATTTACACAACATGACGTATAAGAACCAGACAGAGCTCAGTGCATTTAGTGCACAATTACAGTCATCACCAAAATCAAGGTTAAGTTTTGCTCATTTTATTCTATATTGGGGAAGGAGAATAAATTGGTGTCTAAGGAGATAATCAAGGAATGTTTGTGGTTAACTGTGCTCCATATTCAAGGTCATATGACAGGCTTGAAACTGGGTTTCTGAAGAATTTTCATTCCTTTTTCTGCAGAAATTAGAGTTATGAGCTGCCTCTCAGAGGATAACCCCCAGTGAACCACCTTTCTGACCTTCTCCTTGTTGAATGAGTATCCAGCTTTCTAACAGAGTTTCATCCTAGCCTAAAAGTGGCAAAAGCAAAATCCTAACAGGGCAAGTATGAAGAATTTATGTTACCTATAGTGCCTTTTGTTGCACAAAGCTCACCAACAAATAGCTTCACATATCTACAGAACCATCTCTATTTTTTCGTTCTAATGAATGTCAAACAGATTTTAAAGTTGACAAAAATTCTGCATACCAAATAGTTTTCTTTAAAAAGTGGTTGTCTTGATTATTACTTTTTTCTTTTTCCTCCCAGGAAGTCTATCTCTTCCAGTAAGCCCAGGTTGCCTGCACAAACAGGACCCACTACTGTAATACCTCAGAACTTCAGAATTTGTAATCATCCTCCTAAAGCCCTATATGGAGATGGGAGCAAAGCGCTATTACTCCTGTTACAGAGATGACAGTGGTTGCTTGAGAACTTTAAAATGGTACCCCCAAGACCAGAGACAAAGCCTAAGGGTGTGCTTGGGCTGCTCCTCTAGTAAAATGCTCAAGTTGCCCAAGGCTTCGCTTCAGAAAAAGTCTTCAGAGTTGACATAAGATCATGTTTGTGACTGAAGCAGTGACGGTATGAAAAAGAATGAAGATTTTAGAAAATTCTTTGGCTAAGGTCTAAGTAACCTTTGAAAAGTGCTTTGAGCATTAGATAAAGCAATAAAAAAAAGTGAATCTCATCTCTCCCAGCACCACTTAACTTTGCTCCAATAAACAAGTAACAGTACGAGCATCACGTAGTTAAGTAGAATATTTTTCTTGTGCTTTGATCCTAATCTCTAGAGAAAGATGTTTACTTTAAGTTTGCTGGAAGCTAGACTTTGTGTTTTGAAGGTCAGTTAAGAAATCTCTGGAGATCCAATGCTATTCACTCTCATGGAATGAAACGCTGACTCCAGCATTCCAGCTGCTAACTCATGTCCTAGGCACAAGGAAAGACTGCCATTTCTTCATTCCTTGGGAAAAGATGATTTTGTTATTTAAATTGGGACAAAGCTGGTGGGTTTTATCCACCTAGTAGGCATGGATACGTGATATCTTTTGTAGTGTTAGAATATACCAAGGAGGTGCAGAGAGATGTTGCCAAGGACGTGAAGATATTGTAACTGGAGTCCCTGGGGTCAAATTTGAGAATGCAGCAGTCTCATGGTATGAATGATAAAATAGACGAGAATAAAACAACAGAGCTGGCTAGTCAGCCTGCTGTTACAGCAGGTTAAGATAGACTTTAGCTACAACAAATTAGGACAGGGACTTTCTGTAGAGTCAAATGGTTTCCTATAAAATGCTGAGCACTAGACTTTCAGTGAAGAAAGCCATAAGAAAATGTTCATGAAGTTGTGAATTCTGATAAATGTGGAGCCATCAGGAAAAGAATGATTGTTTTCTCATTGGAGCTAAAAAACACAGCAAATTTGCCTTGATGTTTTCTATAAATACCTGTTGATGCCCCTATACATTACATCAGTATAAAAAGCCCAGAAACCTTAAACCTACTTAGAAGGGAATTAATATATTCATCCTTGTGTAGATATATACATACAGGTAAAAATATTGTATCTTTCACTACATGGCAATTCCAATGCACTATTTCCCAATCTAAATATACCTGCCATTGAACTTCACCATCTTTTTGTTATACAATGATTGGAATAAGGGCTTTCATTAGAGAGGCATAAAGAAAGAAAAATGGTGGCAAAATAAATCCTTGTAACAAGACTGAAGGGTAAGAAAAACAATTTGATCTATTATGGGAATGCCCCTGCAAGCTGCCCTAGGCACTTGTTCATTTTCAGGTAAGTACATGTTTTTACCTTCTAATATGATTTTGATTATTTACATAAGTTTGTTGACTTGATTTTCTGCTTTTTTTTTCTTTTTTTTTTTATGTGAGAGCTGTTGAGCAATTCATCACATATATTTGCATACATTAAGGGTGCTATAAATTTTACTTTTCAAAAAATGGCTAAAGAAGGAATAGGAATTTTAGGGGCATATATTACAGATCAAGTCAAAACAAGTACCTACGGGGATGCTAACTTCGAACAAGCTGGTTTATGTCTGTGGCACAGCACAGTAATACAGCATCAGGTCCTGGGAACATCTGAGTGAATACAGAGCTCTCCCTGGTGACATTCTCCTTTATGCAGCCAGTCCGGATGCCAGCCAGGATGCTGCTGTAACAATCTGACTATACTGCTTCATGGTCCACAAGTCACATCGTTTTGGTGGGCTGTCTAGGCAAAGTAGGTCATTTAGAGGTTGCTCTGGTAATTTATACTGAATTGTACTGTATTTACACACCCTATGACTACAGGCAAAAAGGACAAGAGCTGTGGCTTAGCTAGGGGATCAAGCATCTCAGGAATTCTGTAATTTTTTCCTTAATTGGTATTGCTGTCTGCTGTGTTTACACCATAAAAACTCAAATGCTGGTGTAGTCATCTAAATAATTTCTTTTATTTTTTTCTGAAGTAATTCTTACCCACATCTTTTACAGGTTTTCACATAGTCTGGTAGAGCCGGAGTTTTCTCCTGTCCTCATTATGGAGCTCATTTCTTTCTGACTACTGTCAGATTTATGGAATAAAATGAAGTTAGGAAATACTTCAGCTGCACATTGGTGTACCACGTAATGTAAAACCCTATCAGTATTCTCAGTCATACTTCCTGTATTAAACCATAAAACAGGCTTGAGGATTGCATCTGGTACAAAAGGGCCATGTGGTAAAGCCTACCCAAATTAACTGGTGACTTAGAAGATATTTATACAGTTTAAAACTGATTAGCTTCAGCTGCCTGAGTTCCAAAAGCAAAGCAGCTACGAGCCCAAGATGTGGATGAGAAGTCAATAGTGAATCCCAGGTACAATGTTAAAGAGACAATCCAAAGTAATGCTGTTAGTGGTGTACCCAGGGGCTGGCACTGGGACCATTACTGTTCTACATCTCCATTAATGACCTGGAGATGGGACAGAGGGCACCCACAACAAACTGGCAGATGACACCAAACTGGGTGGAGTGGCTGATGTGCTACATGGTGTGCCGTCATCCAGAGGGACCTTGCTAGGCTGGAGAAGTGGGGAGGGGGAGTCTCAGGAGGTTCAGCAAGGGGAGAGGAAAGGTGATTCTGTGATGGACCACAGAAAAGTGTTCATTGCTGAATGATAAAAGAGGGAGGGTAAAAGAGTCCACAAAACCTCAGTATTCCATTATGAGTGTTTGAACAGGAGGGAGGTCATTCCACAACAGCAAAACAGGTCTCTTGTGGATGCTTTACTGTGAGTCCTTATCAAAGCTAGATGTGCACATAGTCTAAAAACATAAGAAATGTTATTGCTGTCTGATGAAATAACCATGTGCTTGAAGGTGAATGCACACTTTAGAGCTTTGCTGCCTGTGTCCTTGGAGCACAGATTTTAAAAGACATTTTCAAAGATAATACAAAAAATAGGATCTAAAATAGCATATAAGCAACTAGGTTCTTCAATACAATTAATTACAAAGTTGCCTAATATTTCAAATCTTGCAAATGTAGTCTCTAAATCCTTTTCAGCTGAAATACAATCAGTGAAATTGCATGAATTTGATTATAGAGGAAAGTGAAAAGGAAACTAATGATTCTAGATAATTTCTGTCAAAGAAAAAAATATTTTCAATAGATTCAGAATATCTACAAGAAAAAAATATCACTTCCAACATTCTCAAGTCCCAGCAATGTTCACAAGACATTTACAAGGTGTATCTATTTACAAGAGCATGTATTGACAGGAGGAGAGAGAATGGCTTCAGACTGAAGGAGGCTGGGTTTAGATTAGATATTGGGAATAAAAAAACAACTTACTGTGAGGGTGGTGAGGCAATGAAACAGCTTTACCAGAGAAGCCATGAGTGTTCCATCCCTCAAAGTGTTCTAGATAAGGTTAGATGGGACTCTGAGCAACCTGATCTAGTGGAAGGTGTATCTGTCCAAGGGAGCTGGAACCAGATGATCCAGCCTTCCAAGATGTGCCTTCCAAGCCAGGCCATTCTATGATTCTATGTGTGAAACTGAGAGACACGTATTACTTTCTTTGTTGTGACTGAGTGTGAAATATGACAAATGTGTCCTTAGTCAACCACTCTGATGCTTAGAGATGAGTACTGCCCTAAAGCTGTGTCCTTTTAGATGGAAAGCAGTTACCAGCTTGTCCGTGGTACCTGCTTTACCACAGCAAAAATTTAGTTCTTTTTACTGTTGCAGGGTCATGTGTGTCAAAACTCCTTTTCCTCACTGATCATTTTAATTTTTGAGCTGATGTTAAATGTTACAGTCTATGGAAGAGATGCAAAGGTCTGGGTGCCTTCAGTAATCATGGCTCTGTCAGAAGGATATCTAGGCAGTGCTCTACTCCTCTGTACAGAAGGGTAAAAGAGAGCTTGGGGCATGGACATCTATTCTTAATATAGTCCTCACCATGACTCATCGGGGAAAGCAAGTCTAAAAATTATTTTGTGATGACTTTAAAGCTATATGAAGGAAAATATCTATCACTGTACATAAATATATATATATATAAATATAAATGTATAATTTTTTATCAGTTCAGCAGTCAAAACTATCCTAAGGAAGATGCAAGGAACCCTACAAGAGATGGTCAGGCAACAACCTGTTCATGAGGAAAGATTCCTAATCACTTTTAGAGGATTAAATTCCTGCACTTGATTAAATTCCTAAACTTGAAGCATTTAAAATCTTACAAAACGAATATAAATTAAAAATTATTGCACCTAAGTATCTTTGGAAGAAAAACAGTTTTGCACTAAGCTTAATCCAAAATGCTCTATTATTTTTAAATTTTTGATGAATATTATTTTTTGATGAATTTAAACAGAAAATATTTATGAACAAAACCCTGCACACATACTTAATGGAAAATGTCAGTTTGTTTTAGAAAAGTAGGACTCAGAAAAGTGAAACTTTACTTAAAAAAATTGGCCTAGAAATAGATTTCAAAATTCTTAACAGAAAAATTTCTTGTTAAGTCTTAAATTTCATTTTTTGTATAAAGTTAAAAATTTCATCTGAAGAAAAAATTTTATCACTGTGTTCAATTCTAGGAACAGAGATGTTGGTTTCATTTTGAGAGAAGAAATTTGGTAGCAAAAGGATGTTTATGCTGGGTTACTGTTTCTTAATTAAAATGTTGGGAATGCAGAGAATCACATATTGTACTTACATGGAAATATTAATGCATTCCTCTTCTATCAATGTACAACCCAGCAAGGACTACATGTCTTTGAAAAAGAAAAAGAAACATTAAGTATTTAGGGCTGAACTAATCAAGATATGAACTGATGACAGTCACAGCAATGAATGCAAAGTCTTACACACTGTGCTTGCTTTCCATCTGCTTTTTCCAGTCCCCTTTCCCGCCTCCACACTCTCCTGCAATCCACAATTAGGGAATCTTGAATAATACTTCAAAAAGTGCTTAAATAAACAGAAAATGAAAGTTACAAATGAAGACATGCACTGAAGTCCTCATCTGAGACTTCCACCAGTGAGTTCATCCCTATTGTGCAAATCATAGAATCAAAGAATTTTAAGGGTTGGCAGGGACATACATTAACACCACCAGGCATGAACACATCTCCCTGAAAATGACACAAGCCTGCCTTTGGGACCGAAAGCTTTCCCAAGGAAAACAATAGAAATAGGAAATGATGCCTGCGATACAGTGTTGAGTGAAGTGCTCACAGGTCATGAAACAAAACAGACTTGCCAGTAACAAGAAGTAACAGAATTTCATTAGGAAACACTGAGGCTGCAGATGCATCAGATGTAGAGACTGGATTTTCCTCACCATTACATTTTCTTTCAACAACAGCAAGGTGGATGAAGAATACTGTGTTGTGTGAGAATGGATGTATCACATGGATTAATTTTTTTTTTTAAATAATAAATACAACTGACTATGCAGCACAACTTTTCCTATCTGGGTTATTTAAAAGCCTGTGACCTACTTAGACCTGCTTTAAGAAATAAAATGAGCAGAAAGAAAAGGATCGGCAGCAGCAGCAACGTTAGCAGCAAGCTAAAATTGGAAAGGATTTTAATTACCCTATTTAAAAAAAAAGACCTGCTTCCCCCCAAACCAAACATAAATCCCCCAAGTTATAACAGGGCATTTATTATAACAGTGGCACAGGCTTTTCCATTTCTCTCCCAACTGTGCTATGCCAACCTGGCCTAGTTTTTTGAGGAAAAAAATAAACTGAGCCACAGCACTCTTTTAATAAATGTATGAAAAAATATGATACCTTATCAAAATGAATCAAATCTGAAGTTTTTTTATCTCAGCCCTGTTAAGAGACTACGGTAAATTAGCTGGCATTATAGTTTAGGAAATACAAAGGCCACTATCAGTAGTATTGTAGTGGTATGTATCAGAGTGTATGTAAGTGGTATGTAAGATCCCTACTTCATTTGTTGTAGTTTGATTTCTAGGCCCAAAGAATGGCTGATTTTGCTGCTTGCAGTGCTCCATCGAGCTTGGCTGTCACCTTCTTATCAAGCTTTTCACTGAAAATAAAGATGATGTCCAGACAAGCCCTGGACTGCTTATTACGTCAACAGAAATCATTGCTGGTGAAGCCACTGCTGTACACACAGTCTAAGAAGTGCTGGCCACTGCAAAAATAGCATATATACACTGTCTTCACGCTATATGTGAGATGTTTAGGGTGACCGCTGCTGTGCAGTCTCCAGACCTTCCCAAGAGAAAACAGGCTTCAAGATGGGCAGTGTCAAGAGGCAGGATCAAGGAATCATGGAATAGTTTGTGTTGGAAGGGACCTTAAAGATCATTTACTTCTATATTTCTTTCCATGGACAGGGACATTTTCCACTAGACTACAGGTTGCTCAAAGCCCTATCCAACCTGTCCTAAACACTGCCAAGGATGAAATATCCAAAAGTTCTCTGGGCAACAAGGAAAGAAGGAATGGGCAGAAACATTGAGTAGTGCTAGTTATAGCCTGACCTCAAAGCAAGGACTACTTATGTACTCTGGGTTTTTGATGGCAATTAACACAGTAGGTATCCGTATGATACTTCGCACTAATGACTAATGATACAATAATAACAACAACAAAGCCATAATAAAATACATATGCATATATTGCACTGCTGGGTAGACAGAGCATGGAACACCTAACCTGGTGAAGAAAATCTGAAAGCTGTGTCACTCTTCGTGTTCTACTGTTTTCACAGTATTGAACTTGTTATGCAATATAACTGAGAGAGAATTCAAGAAAGGTTTATAGGAAAGTTCACAAAAACAACCAACATGAAAATAGACTGTGGGTGTTCTTAAGCAGATTTATTTAACTTCTTTCTGCTTCCCTCTAGGTGTTACATGATCACCTGCTGTGTCTTCTCTTGGAACAAGTCCCCAGGAACACTTGCATGTGTATGCAAATTAATGCAGCTGAATAATTTATCTCAGTTCATGGCTGTCAGGTGATTTAGTATTTTTTGGGGTTAAGTTTTAATTCTGCATTTTTTTAAGGTTGGTGTGCTCATATCTATTGTGAAGTGCAACACAAAATTCACTTAAAAATTCTCAACATCTGCACCAAGGTTGCAGTTACAAAATAATGCAATTTGACTGTGTATGCATATCACCAATGACGTGGAATTATAGCAGACTGACTTTTTGCTTTTATTTTCTGCCCTGGGTGCTTTAGACACACCGTTCACAGGAAAACCTAATTAGTTGAACTATGTAGATGCATTAAGGAGAGGCTGCTGGCTGTTGGGCTGGAGAAAAAGAAAGATAAAAATACAAATAAACACATTCTTTTACATCATGCCCTATAGTCACTGTTGATAGTTATCCAGCACATTTCATTCCAACACAACAAAGGGATATAGGGACTCAGAGTATAAAAGCTCAGTTCTAGAAGAGAGCTCGCAACAGGATTTTGAACACAACACACCCTTTCAGGAGTGGGGTTGATGGGAGAAAGAACAGGGAGTGGGGGTCTTTAACTTTTTGTTTGTCCTCTACAAGGGAGGAAAAATAACAGCGTCACTAGGATGAGAATAAAAAAAAGTTGGTGGTTTTCTTTTCTTTTTTTTTTTTTTGCTTTTATTTAAATATGTCACTTTGTGCATCATCCATTAACGAGGCAAAAAAAATGTTAATTAAAGACCTCTTGAGCCTTGAGTAGTAGAGTAGTTAATGGAGTGTCAAACAAGATAGAGTATAATATGGCACTGACTCAGTTTTAACTTCAATCCTCACATCCTGTGACAGCAACATCGACCAGTCCTTAGAGACTCAGCCCTGGGTTCTGTTCATGTCCTGCCAGTGGCCTTTGCCACTTACTTGAAACTTTTGTGCCTCTTACCTTACCTGTTCTGCCTACTTAGGAGATAAAATCTGCTGAACAATTATTTGACTAGGTATCCTAACATTTCCTTTAAGCCTTAAAGTCTCTGCACTTACCATTAAATATTTTATTTCTATTTAAAATAGTCTATCTTCCTAAAAGTGGATATGATTTAAAATTAGACCTTGCAATGAGTAGACCATGGTATTCTGTCTTTATTGTGATGTGAGGTTACTGACCCTTCAGTAACTGCCCTGCTGGGATTTTTATAATGTCCTGACATGTGAAAAAGTTCTTTTTTTTTTTTTCTTAATGTTGTTTTTGCCACTATGACTTTCAGAGTGGATTTATTTCTATGACTATAAATACATACTATCTGTAAGTCAGTTCCATCCAGTGTAGGATTGTGCTTTTTTTGACTGAAGGAAAATTAAGACTAAAGTTTATCTGAACATCTAAGACGGCCAATATTTGATTCAGACAAATAAAAACCATTACTAAAATCTTAGCATGCTGAAGGAGATTTGGTAAGAATGAGAAAATTCCTTTCTAACACTTAGGAACATTTTAAGAACATGTTATTTAACTCAGGGTATTGTGGAACAACCAGACCACTGAAACCTGTGAAGTCTATTCAAGTGAAGATGTGAAGAATGTAGCAACCATCTCTGCAAACCTAGAATGGAAGTGACTGGTTTCAGCACAGGACGATGCTCAGAGATCGTAACTCTGACCAACTGTGGGGAAAAAGGTTCATCTGAGGAGGAAGAGAACGGAACACAGCAGCAGAAATTGTATTACGAAACGAATACAATCTTAGTCCTTTTGGCTAATTTCTGCAAAAGTTGATAAATATTATCAGTAATAAGTCTAAGCAAGTGATTAAACAAATTAAGAATTCTGCTGCTGTATTTTAAGAAACCCAACAAACCCAAACTGTTTGGAGCTTTTAATTTGAAATGTTTCTCAATCTTCCTCAGTTTTCAAGCACCAAACTAAGCAAAGACAGACAATTAGAAGATCAGCATGAAATAGTTTTTACTCTAACCATGTCTTTTTTTTTTCATGCAAACGAGACTCAGAGAATTATAACTATGACACAATTTTTCAGGTTTTAATACAAAAATGAATCATAATGTGGCTGAATTTGAAACACGAAGAGCTTACTTGAGAAAGAACGAGCTCCTGCTAAGTACATTTACAGCCTAATATTGTCCGGGGCTTCTGATAAATAGAATTATAACCTAACTCTCTGAAGTATTTTACAGCCTTCCTTTCAAAGGTTTCAGAATGTTTTTCTAACAACAATAATAAAGTAATCCTAAAAAAGACTTGTGAGATACTTGTCTACAAAAAAGGTTAATTTGCTTGTCAAGCAAAACAATTGACTTTCTCAAGGTCAGAGAGAAACCTGTACCAGTGGGAACAAAAGACGCCACTCACTGTGCCTTTGCCACAGGATGGGTCTCCTCACCAGGCTGCATCCATGGCACTTGCCCAGGATAGTTAAAAGCACTGTACAACGGTGGTCAACTTCAAGCGCTGGAGGTAGAAAGCACTTCTAAAATTAGCTGGAGCAATAAAATGTTCCAGTTGCAAACTTGCAATTGTCCTTAATGACTCTGAGGTTATGAGTAATATTCTTACACAAAATGTTCTGTCAACAACTACACTCTGCTTTGGCATTGCTCATTCTTGCTATAAATTCTGCTACCTATGTACAAAGACACGTGACAGGAAGATGAATATTTTTTTGAGTGATAAAGCCTCTAAGTGTGAGGCCAGCAACCTCTTAGTCTAAGAAAGGCAAACAAGAAGGGACGATATTTGATGTATACTGCACAGCATCAGAGAAGTGGAATATTCACAAAAACTAACCTAAGCCTACTGAGGCTAATGAGCAAGGCCATTTTTGTACTCAAAGGATTCTTCTCCAGGCTGATTTCTAGCAGAAATTAAATTTAGCCGTCACTATGAAGGCAACTGAGGCAGCTTAGTTAGCCTTTGCAGCAGTCTTGTCCTTCATGGTATCTCTGCTACAGAATTTTATGTCATGGGGGTTTCATAACTTGCGTTTCTGGAGTAATGTTTGCATATTTCCACAAAACTCTCCTTATTTCATCCCTCTGACATTTTACAGGAAAACACAAATGCATGAAACAAGGAGTTCTCATAAGAGCTGCGTGCCAGGAGAATGAATCCAACTGCAGGAGCCCAAGAGGAGCATCAGCAGCATTTTGCCACACCAATTTCCAAAATTAGGGCTGTAGAGATTTTAATAGAATGGTTGAGCTGGAAATAATTAATTTTATGAATGCCCTAGAATTAGACAATAACACACCATTTTGCCCTAAACTGGCAGGGAAGCCTGCAGAAAACCGGCTTGGCTTTACTCCCCAGGTGATCTAAGAGCCTTTACAGCATCTAGACCTCTGGACAACTGGAGGGCTCTTCTTTCAAACAGGTTCAGAGTTTCCCTCTGATTTTGGGCTTGATATTTGGAAGCATTCTGGTTAGGATTTTTACATTTCTTTCTGTCTGTCCATGGTTAGGTAATACTAAAAGTTTTAAACTACTCTTTTGAGAAATAAAACTCAAGTAGGGAAAAATAAAGGAAGAAAGCTGGGATTATTGGTATAGAGCCCACAGAACATGTCCTACCCAGTCAACCAAAAATATATGCTTAATAAATTATGACTGCCTGCAATTAACCTGGAGACCAAATAGGTCTCAGCTGATCAGAATCTCTTCAAGCAGCCCTTGATTTAATTTTTCTCTAATCCTACAAGTTGGTGAGGATGTGATCTCAAGTTTCTACCAATTAAACACCTTTGAATCAAAGTGACTTTCCTGATACTGTAAGGAAATGACATGGGAAGATCATCAGCAATCTATTATAATGCTAATATATTAAATACATTACAGCCTGTACTGTTACTCTAGCAATGCCAACTTGTGGCACGAAGGAAAACATTAACACAAACAAAACAAAGGCAAAACAAAACAAATTTGAAACATTCTTTCTAAGTGTAAGAGATTTTTTGACCAGCTCCAGATATAAAACCATCCTGTTTTTGAAAACAGGGATAGCTAAAGAAATATATTTTAAAACATTTATATTATCAAAGGGGAATTTACATTTGATAGTTTTTTCCAAGTTTAATTTTACCCTTGCTATTAAAAAGAGCGCCATTATGAAATCAGGTAGCAGTACAGTTAATATATATAGACCATCATTTAAGGACTATTGCCACTGTTACCCATACTTTTTTAATTCTGCAATATAGGCACATATTTGTAGCACCACTGCAGTAAACAGTGGTATATCCTTTCAATACTACTCTTTCCCTTGAAATTCCAAACAAAATTATGATCCTAAAAGTATGATAGCTGAAAGATAAAACAAAGTGTTTTATGGAGGGAGAATTGGGAGATTATACTTGCTGTTTACAGCAGTATTTTGACTTGTTATAAAAGTCGGCTTGGAAACTGGTTTTACTTTCAAAAGCTAAAAAGCAAGAACAATTCATATTAGGTGCAAAATTAGTTAAGTTAGAAAAAAGTGATTTAACTTGATAGACACTATCTAGAAATTTTTCTTGCAAAAGCAAATAGCTACAAAAGCTTGAGAGGAGATAAAAATGGGGTTTAAAATGTCACAGAAAAGAGCATACACATTTTTTGTTGGATTGTTCTTCGGAGTAAACAAAATTAATCCTCATCTCACTACAAAGGAAACCCCAAACAACCTTTCCGTAAATTAGTGAGTGAGCCAATTAATACAACGGAAAGAACTGCATCCAAAAAAAAAAGATGTGGTATTTTTTCGGTACATAAAGTAAAAAAAAATGTTGTTATACACGTAGGATTCTGCATCGAATTTAATCAGCAGTTTTTTGTGTGAGGAAAATGTTCCTATTACTTGCTCAAAATATTAAATTAGGTACCTGGTATACTACCACATTTAAAGATTATCTGATAAAGGAACAACGGAAAAGAGCCTCAATACTCACATTTTGTTTTAAGCTGCTTCTCTTGGTAACTTGTGTAGCAAAATAAAGGAAGAAATAATTACACGCCTTCACAGAAACAAGCATTCATCAAGTCCAAAAGAAACAGAACGCTTTGCCAGAGCTATTTGAGGGTCCCATCAGAATTTGGCTGGATGGGGGAATGCTGAGGGTCAGTTTGTTTCCCTTAGACCTCATGACACACAAATAGCTGGCTGCTTCGTCACTGAATCAAATCATTCTTTGACATACTGTGTTTACAAATTGCAAATACATACCATGTAGGAGGTTCTTAAAGGAATATATTTGTGACAATTGCCAAAAGGAAAAACATATGTCTGTTAAAATACTTAAGGAATCAAAACCCCAAGCCCCAAACTCTTTGGAGCAAGGAAAAAAAAAAAAAAGGAAAAATTTTCATCCCCAGATACACTTTGATTCATGCATAATGAATCCAAAAGACCTCACGTGGGCTTGTAAATCAGAAGAGTCGCAATTACTAAAGTCTAATTGTTGCGTACAGGAAATGGGGGGCAGGGAGAAGCCTCCTCCCGTTTCAGGAAGGACGCTCAGGGACACAGCAGAACTTCTCTGACACTACTAAAGCAGTTTCTGGGCTGGATCAATTTGCTGCTCTTCGAGCAGGCAGGGAGGTGTTCATATAGCATTGCCATCAGAGTGGCAGCAAAAGCCTCCCCTAGGCTCTCCCTCAGTACTTCTCAGTTCTAGCCTTTGGATCGCTGTCACCTCCTTTACTTTCTGCTCGGACACAACAGGGGCCAGATGACTTTCACAGACAGACTCCCACATGCATGAAGTGTACAGAGGTCTTTATACTTTGCATAAGACTCCATGCAAACCTCTAATCAAGTGCAGCTGAAAGTAAGTATACATGTGCCCATTTACAAATGCCAGTTGAAGTTAAGCAGAGTGAAAAAAGGATGGCTGCTTGTGGTATGAACCATGACTGACCTCCAGGCAGATTTTTCCACAACCAAGAGCCAATAGATCTGAATCACTTAGTCTATAACGTCAAGTGGGTGGGAGCTGCTTTATATCACAGATAGGCGAAAGAAGGAAATATTTAAAGATGCATTACATTATCTGAGTACTTCAGTACAATTGCAAAAGCTGGACGTGTTCTGGAGGTTATCTGTGTCCAGGTAGTGTCTTGCAGTTAAGAATGATACTCTGATAATTTTTGCCAAGAACTGATGATCTCTGTTTGCGCTTGACTGTCCTGTTAAATCTCTGCAGACACTTATTTTTTCATTACTTAAACTAGATTGAACTATTTTCTCCTATTTTTATACGTGCTATAAGCTTTTATACCAAGCACTTTTTATTTCAAGCCTGTGATTTTTGCAGACTGATGAGAGGACAAGTTAGGTGTGAATTTGACTCCAGAATGAGAATCATGAATAGTTTTCTCTTGCCTTTGTTTCCAGAAAGAGAAAACTGAAAGTACAATTCTTAACCAAGTATCTTTTCAAGTTCATAAAGCAGGTCAAGACAAAAAATAATACCCCAGGCAGATCTGTTGAAAGAGCTAGAGACACTTAGAAATACTTCTAACAGAATGTTTTTTCCATAAAGGACAAGAAGTTGAGACACCTTCTCCAGCACATCACTTTCCTTATGCTTCAAAGACTACCCTCAAACTTGTCTAACTGTAGATAGAGATAATAACTTCATTATAAACAGAGTTTTTGCCAACAGGTGCAAGTACAACTGAGGAGGTCAACAAAAATTTCGCTGTTTCTTCAGAGTATCAGATAGATGATGTTTCTTGCAGCTCTCACATCTCTTTCTTAAATTCCTGAAGTAGAAAGCAGCTTATTTTTTCTGTCTCCCAACATGACCCTTCTTGACCTGCTTTCCTCTTCATGTTGAGGATTTGGGAAATTCATCAAGCAAATGGGGGTTAACTTTAACCTACTCAAGTTACTCTTCCCAATTTAGAATATTAATGATTTAAAAACACAACTGCAAATAGATGGCATTCCTTAACAATTCCTAAAGAAAATAATAAAAAAATAATGAACTTGTTTTCCTGAGAAAATATCTTGGCATTTACTGAGTATGTTCTGTTATTAGGGCTAGCAGAGAATGGAATCTGATCTCACAAGCATCTATAAAGTACAATTGTTGTTCAGAAAGTTTGTGTAGCATGGATTTGGAGGCTTAGAAAGCACTCAAAGGAAAAATCCCTACATGTCTTGTTCTTATGATTCCTCCCTAAGCATTCACTTTTGGCTTCTGCTGGAGATACAATGCTGCACTACACTGACCTTCAATCTGACCCACTAACTTGTGTCATCTGCAAAAGTACTAAACTTCCTATTATATGAGAAACCACAAACCTACCCAGTTTTGTAGAAATTTCCATTTTCTTGGCCTACTGTTACCTATCAGAAAAAAAAAAAAAATTCAAGGAGCAACAACTTTTTGAGCAGCCTTGCTCATGGCCCAGCACAGAGAACAGAACTTGTAGTTTCATCTGACACAAGCTGCAAGATGGGTTCACGCAAACAATAAAACCCAGTGACGTTTACTTAGAAACTTGTGCCAAATTTAAGAAGCTGTAAAACAAGAGTTAGAGACATGGCTGGAAATTCATACAGAGAATTCTAAATTTACTTATTTTGAGCAGGCCTGTAAGTAACCAACTATAAAAGTCACATTTTGCCACTTAAGAAGAGGGAAAGGCATGGCTGTTGGTGAGAACGATATTACTCTAACTATGCCTAATGCACCTATTCCAGGCTAATGCACCCCTTCCAATCCGCTGAGAGTGGCAGCACACAAGACTGCGAGATGAGTTGTGTGTAAATACATACATGCATCTATACATGTCGTTTTATGAGTCTAAAAATATAATGGAGGTGTTTAAGTACCGCAGGTGAAGGGCATGAGAGGCTGCCACTAAATACTTGAAACCAAAGAAGTGCTAATTTGTACACTTTGTAGTGCCCTTCATTTTCCTACATATTCCAAACGGCAGTTTTGTTTTGTGAACTGCACCTCTGATTTTTAAGACAGGATTACTCTTCCTCCTGCATATATTTCCTCTAAAGTGAAAAAAAACCCTCAGTGAATTAGCAAAATATTCAGGAAATTTTGAATATTCCTTTTCTTTCCATTTCAAAACACTTCTACATCATAAACTAAAGACTGAAATTCTCAATCTAAGAGACAACAAAAATACCTGGGAAAGTCTTCCAACCTATGTCTCCTTGAAATCAGTTAATAGCCCGAAATATTTGAATATTTAAATTTACATAGTGCTTCCTCTGTATCTACTTCAAAGAATCTATTTTTTTCTTAATTCTTATAACTTTGGCTACAACAGAGCAAGTTGAACGCATGATAAAGTAAATTCTGTAATAAGTTCATTATTCTTCCATCATAAAGCTGTATCAAACAAAAATACAGGGACACTCAGAATGGTGTGTTAAATCAAATTGTGCATATTACCAATTGCTGTCTGAAAGCTGCGAATTGCAAGATGATCAACCATTGGTGAAATCAACAGAATGCTCTTTAAATGCTTCATCATTTAATGTTATTAAAATAATTTCATATTTGCATACAGAATTTCATATGGTATATTATTTACAAAATAGCCCAATGTCATATAAAATTGTTTACATTCATTATAGGAACTTAACAATTATTCTGGCTAAATAACAAGAAATCAAACCTATTCCTTGTATGCAAACTATTTTTTTAAACAAAGTTAATCTGAATATCTTCCATCTTTTACTCCTCATCTATTATTTTCAGCTATGATAACCTCCAGCCAAGGAAAGAGAAGCAACTACCTCTGCTTCTGCCTTGCAATTGGCAAACTGTTTTGCCTTGCAGTTGGTAAAAGATCAGCATTGACAAGAATATTGTTCAATGTTAACACCTTTTAAATATGTATAAAATTCTGTTGTTTACCTCACCTTCCTTAACCTTGGTTATTCTGTTACTGAGCTTCCACACTTGGCCTCTTCAACATTCATTTATTGCAATTTCAAGCTTGGGTATGTTTATGATTAAGCTCACAGGACACATGAATTGTTGGGAAACAGAAATATTTGAACAGAGTAGGGCTTGCACAGAATCTCCTCTCTTTCAGCATCAATCCTGGCAAGAATGGGTGAATGACATTTTCAGTGAAAAGAACTTACTACTCAAGCTTGATTTCATGCAACCCCCTGAAATTACTCACATGAAATCAATGGGCATTACTGAAGTAATACAACTTAGGTATTTCCAGTTTGAAAATTATCTTCTCTTAAATGTAAGTTAGAAGCATATTTACCATACAAGAATTATGTCATTAATAATGGCAGAACTCTATTTTACACAGTTTTGCATTTTCCTGAAGATATAAAGTACTGCTCATGCAAAAATAAGGCTGGTAAAAAACTCAAGGGAAACACTTTAGCCAATATTTCAGTCCATGAAGTTTATGTAGAAAGATCATAAACTAAATTCTTTTTAGGAAACTTGGGATAAACAGAACACCAGAAGTTCTCTCAGTGGCTGAGAGAATGCAAACAAATTCTTTTAACTGCTATGGGAACTGGACTAAGCACTCAACAGGCCTGCTGAATGAACATCTAGCATATACAATATGGCAGGTGTAACTATTTATTTGCTCCCAAAATACCAATGCTGAAGGGTATCACCTCCTCTGTCTGAATGCCAAGTTTTAAACGAACACCTATTTTGGACATTAGCAGAATACACTAATGGCACGTGCGTGCTGATTTTCATAAGCTTTCAGCACATTTAGAAATTCACATTAGTACTGGGTCACCCTCCTTAAGTTTAGCAATATACACTTGTACTCCAGTGTTTCTACTGTTCACTGAACAGAAGCTGAAAACATCCACTAATGATACCAGAGTAAAGATGGCCTTCACTGAGATACTATTAGGTATCAGCATATGTTTAAAAAGTAGTACTTGAAATTAAGATAGAGAAGCTTATAGACACATGCATTCTTTATCTCACTATCAATCCAAATTAGAGAAGTAAAACTACCAGCCTGTGTGCGTAGGGAATAAAACACACTGTTATTTGAAGAATATCCATTTTCTGAGGCCTCACATGAAGATGCCAATTAAAGCTCAGTAATTTCATATCCAAAGTTTTCACAACTGTGCTCTACCACATCTACATTTAATGTGTGCTACATGTACACTGTAGTACTGTATACCAAAACCCTGTTTGCCACCATTATCCAGCAACTATGTTCCTTGTCTGTCATTTGCAACTGTTAGAAGCCAAATTTTAAAGTTTGTCAAGCATTTTCTGTTGTCCTTCTCTTCAGATTAAAGAAAATAAAATCTGACTTTATCATGGACGTCGATGCACTGAATAACAATTTTATTCCTCTGTAACAGAAAATTTCCTGGGTCTGAGAACAAGATCTTTGATAGAAGTAGTGATTTCCTGAAGCTCTTTTCGAATGGTATCTGCTTCTTCCTCCTTTTCCATGTTATCTGTTGCGTCACTGTCTCCACGTTCAGTTTTCTTAGTCTGGCTGACCAACTGTTTCACCACCAATCCCTGGTATTTGACTAACAGAGAATGCTGATCCTGAGGACAAAAGAAGAGAAAAAAACAAAGGGATGTCAATGTTACAGAAAAGGTAGACAGACCTATAATTAAAGATTAGATTTAAAAAAAAAACATTCCCCCATTCTTGCCTAAAGAGGGTTAGTGATACATAGATATATTTTCATCAAGGTATTTGACAGCCTAAATTCTGGCAAGACATTCAAAGAGGCAGAAAAATGAAAGTGAATCCATGCTGCAAAAACCCAGAACAATTAACTACTGAAGGAGGAAAGCAAAGAAGTTAGTAATCATCAGCAGTTTTGGCAGTATAAAATACAGAATTGCAATATTTTTGCTTTTGAAGAGGTGTAGCTTTCTTTAAAACTGAATTAAAGAAGTTTAAAAAGCAATCATGCTCTAGCTGAGAGCAAAGAGAGTGTAAAAATATTCAGTTATCATTGTAATTGTAACATCCCCCAGTACAGAGCTGTCTCGATGGATAAAGGCAAAGTACTAATAACAGACCTATTTTTCATTTTATTAATATTGATGACACATCCAGAAAAGGATAAGTTTGAAATACAGTACAGATCAGAGGAATTGTATATTCTATACATAAAGTAATGATCAGACATGAAACACAATGGTGCCAGGTTACACAGCATCAATAGTGTAAGGCACCATTTTTATGTTCTGTCATAGCAAAAGGTAATTTCCCCTTAAAAACCTAGGGAAAAATACCTCTGGGATTTTGCCGCTTAGGAAATTGATGATCTGCGGTACTGATCTTCCTGGTGCATGAAGCATACAGTGAGTTGAAAACTGAAAGAGTAGCACTGATGTCAGGTGCAGAACAAGAGCTGGATCTTCTGTGGCTTTTAATTGTTCAATCAGAGCTTGTCTATGCTGAAACAGGACTTGCCTAAGGAAAAAGAATACATTAAACAAAAATAGGATTCTATGATTCTATCTTACAGTAGTTGACCACAGACTCTAAAACATATCTAACATCAATTAATTTTACCTTTCTCCTCTGACTAACCATTTATTTATATGAAATTCCAAAATAACAATAATTAAAAAAAGAGCTAGCACTGGTATAGCTCGGATTTTAAAAGACTCCTGAGAATTTATACACTACATTGCAGCAAGCAGTGAGTCAAGAAAACCAGCTAAATGTGAATTCTCCCCCACTCCTCCTCCCATGGCTTTAGGACTGATTGACTTTGTATTTTTCCATTAAACAGCTTGGAAAGCAGGTCTGCCTGTTACACACTCTGTGGACTGCTACCAAGCTAACCACTTAGCATTTGTGCAGCAATATAGTTACATTTCATAGAATAAATAGAATTAAGGTACCTTTCCTTCTTTTTGTCTCCTTTTTTCACCATAACACCACAAATATCCACTGCAGAATCAAGGCACGAAAGAAAATCTTCTATATTCTATTAAAAATGATACAAACATTTAATCTGTTAGCAGATTATTAAAAAGCTTAACTCCTGTTCACAATCACAAGAAATGACTATGAATACACTTGAAATAAACTACAGAAAAATGAGAAAGTAACAAGTATTTAGTAAAAATTAACTCTGTTCATCTTACAAGCTCATATACTTAAATACTAACCCCAACTATAATTCGCTAGTCTTAAAAATGGAATTAAAAAATTAATACATATTCTAGAATTATTTACACATATTTTCCCTTCAGAAACATCAGTATGGCCTTTTGTGTCAATGAATAACTCAACTGTGTCAAATAACTCTCCTTTGTGCCTTCAGCACCATAATATGAATGTTTGTTTTTTAAAAAATATCCATGATTTTACTAGTTAAGAAATACACGGGAGAACAATCAGGAACTTTGGGAACAGAATATAAGAAACATCAACCACTTTACACTGAAGATTCTCTCTCAGCTTTTAATTTTCTCACTTGCCCATAAAAGACACACACTGGATTCCATTTAGAAGCAAAGAGCTAGGTGACTATCAGTAGCAAAAGATAAGATAACCTTTTTGCCTCTGAAAATTCACAGATATGTAAACACACTCGCACTTCCTTACACGAATTCAAGAGATGATTTTGTCTTCATCCCTCACAGCAGCAGTGGTTATGTACTACACTATGTCAGCTATTTATTAGAAATGTATCAGCAGAACAGAAAATCTGAACTTGGACTTCTGGATCGCTTTACCTTGCCATTCAGAGAAGTATGCAGTTTAGTTAAAGGACCTTTGGTGTCTTCTGGCAGTTTACCTAAAATCTTGGTTCTGCCCTGTATGGGACCAGAATGGAAATAATCAGTAACATTAATTATCTTTTTTTATGTAGGCATATTTAAACAGAAGCAATTAAATACTAAATGAAGATCACTGATTTACTTGAGACCATTAAAATGGAACGGTGATCTGTGTACCTCACTTGTGATGGTAGAGTAATTTTCTGTTGTCATCATTGTATCAGATGCTAAGAAGTTGAAAATAAGATTTGTAATATCTGTACACACAGTCTTCAACAAGTGTTTGGCAAGGTTAGTCTGAGTCTCATCTGTTAAAAGAAATAAGTGATTAAAGTAACTTATAATTATCTGATTCCTATGACATTATCACAGCACTCCTTAAAACGTGGAATCAACCATGTGAAAAAGTTATCTGTATACATGAAGCTAATATCCCTCATCTGCTGTTTCTAATGGAACATTCCTCAGTGAAAAACTGATCTGTCAGGTCTGTAAGAACATTTTAATGCACTGTTAGTATTTCAAAGGTGTATTTGTATAAGCAGTAAACTAGTCCCTGTACAATACTCCTGAACCAGTAATGAACAACCACTGTTATCCACAAAATAAGGCATATGTAAAGGAAAATTCTGCAGGACAAACAACTGAACAAAAGAGCTGAAGATAAGCTCATATTTAAGATTAAATTAGTAGAATTAAAAAAAAAAGCTACAGAACAAAGGCTAATGGGTAAAAATTTCATATATTCCAAAATATAGAAATAATAGGGCTTTTTCCTCATGCTTCCTTTTCTTAGAAGTTTTGCACCAAGAAAATTCTAGAAGAAAGCTGAATATAGCAGAGAATCTTGGAAATGCCTACAATATTTTCCAAATGCTAACTTTTCTGTCAGATCAATCTACAACCTTTTGACAGTCTACCCTCAAGGAACAGCTACTTTCAGTATCAAACTAAGAAGTTTAAACAGCAGCTTCTTAGGATCAGGTAGTATTCAGTTCTTTCACTAGTGGCCAAGGTGACAGAATAAAGTTAACTCATTAAATTTTTCTTTCTTTTTCCCTAGACAATAAAAACTTGGAAGGAAAGCAAACACTTGGGAAGGAAGGACAAGAACACCCAATTATCTTGACATAAGATATAACAGAATATGAACATGAAATAAAGAGAACGTATTTCAATAAGTGGGAAAAGCAATGTACTTCAGCACAAGGGTTGTGTTAGCCAGAGCAAACACATCTCAAGTGTTTCCTTTTTAAACTGTTGCTCCTCTTTGACCTTGAATGTAGATTCTGGAATAAATTTAACATCCTTCAAGGAGAGTGTTAGTTTTTTAAAGTATATATTTTCTACCTGTGAAATGCTTTGTTCCCTTTTCAAATAACCGAATGTTGTTGTACAAGTTTGAGAACTCCTCCTGCAAGTCCTTCATAGTCTGTCTTCTGTTAGTTCCAAAGGAAGATGTTGAAGATGTAAAGACAGAACGCACAACTTCCTGATAGGTTTTTGTTAAAGGTCTTAGAACAGGAAAGAAGAAAGGAGAAAATGTTAAGCAAAGTGTAAAACTCCTAAGTTTTCCCAAATATATCAGCAAGAGAGAAAGCTATCTCATTACACAGTAAAGGAATGGGATATGGAAGTCACAGAATGGTCAGACAAATAAAAAGTAAACAATAGAAATCAGGAAAAAAAACCCCCACTGGGAAATTAAAATTACTTTTGTAATTGCAGATGTACTACTGCTACTGTATGCATGGTATGTAAATGCTTGCCAAGGTTTTAACTCGTAACAACTCCTGAATGTGAATAAGGTGAAAGATAGAAGGATTTTCAGAAGCAACACTATTCACAAACTTTCAGGGATCTGTGGACAGATTTCAAGTCCTTCAAAGACGCAGTTACTATTGCACTCCAAGTTTACTGAAACTTGGCTGTTACAGTCTTATCATGTTCCTTTTGCTCTGAACATATATATCCACATCCTCTTTTAAAAGATGTTTCGTACAAGAGAAGTTTCCAGGGATATCTTTGCACAGATCAGTTGGCTGATGTAGCTCACTACCCAGCTCACATGGGTACCAGCTGAGCCACAGAAGGCAGGGAACATGAACGTACACGAAAGGCTGTACAGAAGATGGGACTAGTGAAATCCCAACATGGATCAGTGTAAGGGGATGGAAATATACCCATGAAGCTTGCTGACAAAGCATGCAGAACCACGTACTGCTAAGCAGAGGCATGTCTTCTTAGTGTGTCAGCATGGCTTTCTAATACATAAGAAGTATGTAACATGAAGCTGTACATAAAAAGAATACTGTGGTTCATTTCTATCACCAAATCACTTTTTCCTAAGCAAGAAAACAGACTGAAGTGAAGATTCATCTGAATTGAATTACAATTTTTCTAACTCCAGTGGAATTACAGAAATTACCTTCTTAGATGTTCAGCAATTTCTGTAATAAGCTCTTCAGGGCAATCCTGCAGGCGGGTCTTTAAAACATCCTCAATTTCCTCTTGTGACATGAAGGGGAACTCTGGCTGCTTATTCTTACCTGTAATGGCCATGAAAAACACTCACTGAGAAAACATTTCATTTAGTATTGCTGCAATTACTGTGTGTCATGAGACACTGACAAGCTACAGAAACATCTACAGAAGAAATGGAAAAAAAGGGATGACTACATATGACAGCGAAATTTTACATACATGAAAACCTCACAAAATTTCTCTTTTGATCACTTAGAAGCTTCTGAAGTATTCTATGAGGACATCTATTTTTGGTGAGACATTTCAGAATGCTGGCCCACCCATCAGTTTAGAAACCATAATGTCACCAAGACCAAATAGAATTTAAAAAACCAAAACAGAACAGAGTGTTCCTACTTGAAGCATTTCACAAACTTTTGGTTTTTCAAACTCCATTTAGTAAGGTACACAATCATGTAACACAGCATGCTAAACTTGAGGTTACAGTATAAAATTTGAGACACAACAAAACAATAATATTAAACCAGACCATATATTCCAGGAACCAAATCCACTTACACGCTGTCTGTAAAAGCATACAAATTAGCACATCTGTATTTTGATTCTGCACAAAACATGAAGTTTGCCTGCATGCTGCGGAATTTAGCTTTTACATATAAGTACAAGAACAGGATGATGGCAGAGAACCAGAAAAGGACAGACATTCCATGTTCCAGATACAACTTAAAACAGGTTTATTCTACACATGAAGTAACTGTATGTATGGAGATAAGTGATGTTCCTGGTTGTGCCACAGTAGCAATGAGCATACAAGGTTATATAAACAAGTGAAAAAAAGAGCCTAAATCAGGTTTTGAAAGAGCCTTATTTACATTCAAATGGTTTTATTTGAATTTATCTTGAGATTGTGGTTCAATCTATTTATTACAATACAGCAATACAAGCAGCAATAATGGTAAAACATGAAAGGCTACTCCAAAAAAAAAAAAAAAGTGATTTAACATTGTTTTACTTAGTAACTGAGAAGTCCTGAAAAATAACTTTATATATGAATTACAGTAATTTGTGAGAGCAATACCAAACAAAATTAATATGCTGTCCTTCACAACTTCAAATAACATGTTTAAAAGTATTTTTCAGTCAGTATGGGAAGCCTAGACATTATATATGTGATGGAAACACTCATTTCTGGTGCTCCATCAAATAAAAGAGAGAACATGATTGTTTCATTTGCAACCATTGTTTGCTCTAATAATGCTTTTACTTCCTGGGAAGCCATCCATGCTCCTCCTAACTGTGAAGGTAGGGAAATGGGCACCAATTCAAACTCATTCTGTAATACACATCTAAAACCAGTGAGACAGACTTCAAAGTACCTACCTTCCTCTCGTACAAAATCAGCAATGACAAAGGTAGCTAGCTCAGATGCAAAAGTCTCAGCTAAACAATATGAATCTTTTTTAAAACACTGAAACTTAGTTTAGACTTTATATTTTAACTCTACGGAGGAAAACTGTTTACTATGATTTGTTAATTTAGACTATTCATTTATCATACACTAGTCAGCGTGTGTTACAAAATTAAGTGTAACATTCATCCCAAAATCTAAAGCATTTCCTACATAAAATAAACTGGTCTCATTTCCTTTACTTAAATTTCCTTTTTAAAGACGAAGCTATACTTTTTAGTGAACATGGTATGTCCATTTCATTTAAATAGCAACATCACATCCACTGATACAATTCTAACTAAATTATATTCTCATGTTCCTTGACATTTTACCTGACCTTATCTACACTGTGGGGGGAAGAACAGACACGAGGAAAAGCAAGTGATAAAAATGTGCTGAATAGATATGAATAGAAGGCACCTAAAATAAAACCACAAACCTGTGACAGTCCCTTCTGACTCTTCGTCGCTATCAGCATCCTTTCTTCCTTTCTTCTTGGTTTTCTTAATCTTGATCTCCCTGGCATTGCCACCGCCTCCTGCTCGAACGCTTCCACTGCCCTCTGGTGGGGAATTACTTGCTTAGTACATAGGAAAGTAGTGGCACTTAAAAAGTTTACAAAAGTATCATAATTTATCTGTGTTATTTGTTAATGCTGAATTAAAAGCCACAACCTGATTCTAAACCTGGAACACATATTCCAGAATCTTGGGGCCATTAGTTTAATTCTTAAGAAAACAAAGCAACTGAGTCAAAGCTTTGTTTAAGTGAATATCATTAATAAACACAAATACTAATCATACCAAATGTACATATGATTAAAAAAAAAAAAAGAAGTGCAGTATCTTTCCTCCAGCTGAAAATATATGAGATGCAAGTGTCCATAATGCAATGGAAGATTTTCTGTTGGCTGAAAATAGCATCTTGGTAATCATTTAGCATTTTTATCCCATGATAACAGAGCTTGTCAAAAATATTTTAGATAATGGAACTTTGTTATTTTCAGAGAAAGAAACTTACATGATAAACATTTATTCAAAATATTCTTGGAAGCACACTTTCAATTAACTAGAGCACCCAATCTTTTTTGACTTTTCCTAGCTGACTATAAAGCAATGAGACGTTCCAGTTCTGACACACATAATGAATCACTTTGTTCAGAGGTCCTGTAATCAATGTGTTCAACTGCAAACAGAATCTCAATTTGCTATACAGTCCCTTTCCACAAAGTACGCTGTTCTGCTGTTTATTCCCTTTTCCATAGCTCGTTATTTTTTTAACTTGAAAGAAATTTAAACTCCAGAATAACTGTTCTATACATGCACTATGCATTGAGAAAGCTGGTATTTTTTCCATTTAAATTACGGTCCAAGATTTCAAGTAACTGCATTATGTAACAGTACTGTTATTTAAGAAAAGGAAGCACAAGGACAAGATGCTACTACTTATAAAGCTAATTGTGTCTGCTACATGATACAGATAGATTTTTAAGCATTGCTTTGCAGGAACAGCAAAAAAAGAAATTAGGGCTTTTCACAAGCTTATTTGAAATGTGACTGCCTTACAGTCATTACATTACATAAACTGTTATATTAGATTTCTTTAGGTAATAGACCTAACAGTCCACAAAAAAACATTTCAGGGTAGTGCTTGCTGATAGTTACCTGTGAATATGAATTTAGCTAGTCACGTAGTACAGGCTCAGTAGAGTCTCACTCCTCAGAGTGCTGGAAACTGGTCATTCTATTATGACAGTTCAGTTAAGGTTCAAGCTTCTCTGTCTCAGCTATGGCCTAGAAAAATATGCTCGCTCTTGTTCAGAGAAGAATATAATGTTTTATTTTGCAGATGAGTATATTCAATTAAGCCAAATGCACCAATGCTCTAATTCTCCTACTTTCAGCAGCATATAACACTGCATGTGAATTCAATATAGACTGATTAGCTGTGTTGTAGCAACGCAAGAGCCACATAAAATCTTTGTGACTGACAATACAGTCTTCAGACTGAATAATGTTTTAAAAATCAGAACGATTTCAAAGGGTTAAACCCACACATTTTTATTCTTCCTTAGGTTAAAAACCATCCAGACAGCCACCACAAAATGAAGTAAGGTTTGGGATTAATTTAATCCAGAATATACCTCAAAGTAAACTGTCCTAAACTCCAAGCAACTGTTAGGTGTGCTTACAACAGAAAATACTCTGGCACGGAAACATTCTCCAAAAAAACCGCCCAAAACTTATTCTCAATTTAGACAGTTATTTTAGAATTAGCATCTCAAGACTAGTAAGAAATATTTCAGTTTTTCTGGATCCCTGAAAAATGGAGACTAAAAGTGTATTTACACTGTGCAATAAAAAATGGTATAGGTCTCTGAGCTAATACTGGTTTTACTCTGTTTTATGTGACCATACTGTATACAATAATAAACAAACACGGATTCCTTGGTTTTAAAACCAGCTGCCTTGTGCTGGACTAACTCAAGAAACCTTTATGGTACTTCCTCTGCACTTCTAAATCTGACATTAGTTCTCATGGACATAGCTCAGATATATCTACATCCACAATATAATGGTAAGTGGTTGGATTATTTCTTAAATATCTTCAGCAATGGGCTGAAGACTACAAAATATAAAAACTAAGCATTTCCAAGGCAAAACAAACCTTTTTTTTTTTTTTGCTAATAATGAATGCTAATAATGATGTTTTACCTGTTGCTTTCTTTCTTCTTTCATCTTTTTTGTCTTTTTTATTAGCATATGAATTCTCTAAACCAGAAGCCTGTTTTAAATCTTCTTCAGTGATTAAGTTAACAGGGTTGTTTTTCATTTCCTAAAATGAAGAACATGTACTTAATAGCAAAAAGATACACACAGCACCAAAGGATACATAAGAAAACATTTAAGCCATTAGACCATTTTCAAGTACACTAAGCAAAGACTATGCCTTCCAAGTGCAACACATGAAGAGACAGATATCCTCTTCAAAATTTGGCATCTGATCCTACTGTTAGTATGATTGTGTTCCCTAAGTGCACCTGAATATACATTAAATTACACTGATTACGTATACAAACCTTTTATTTCATATGAGATGTAAAGAAGTGGTAACAGCAAATATATTGAAAGTCACTTAAGCTATACTCCAACACTCAATGGGCACTGCATCCTGACCAATAAACCAACTGTACCTTTTCAGCTTTCTGTTGCATCATATCAGAAAAGAGGTCAGCGCAGCTGCTTAGAAATTTCTCACTAACTGCAATGGTGTCACAGAAGACTAAACCTGAAGAGTTCTTGTTTAAAGATCTCAACACTTGCTGAAGCAAAATTCCAACATCTTCTACTGACAATGAGCTGGGCAGAAGAGTCTAGGGTAAAGAAAAACAAAATACAATAACGTTGTTTGTGGATAAGCAGACACGCCATTTTACATCTTGTAACTATTTAGAAAATAGTGCACTTTTAACATTAAACCAGTAATTTAAGAGTACACACTATTTTAAATCTTCTAAGATCCCAAATAAGCATTGCCCTAGAAATATGTGTTACCACCTGGGTAATTACAGGGCAAATTCTTCAAAATGAAGAATTCAGAAGCTACAGAGCAACACCAAACAGCAGGCCTTAAAAATCACAGGGTAGTGTTGTAAGGCCTAAAATTAAGATGTAGCCAAGACAAAATGGCTAAGAACACTCTGCTCACCAAAAGTGTCGTAGGAGTTCAGCTTAGCCTTTTTTTTTTTAAAAAAAAAAGCGCCCAACAGAAATATATTGCTCCCTAGCAGAATACTTTAGCACTAATTTTGAAATGAAAGTTAGTTTTACAGATCTATTAACTGAATACCAGTATGTCCTTTCCCTGGTTTTGTTCAGATCAAATCAAAGGCAAATAATGCCTTATTACTAGTCATTTTACTTAAACTGAATGTTCTTCTTTGACAACATGGAATTTCATTATACATATGCCTAGTTTCAATGAAATATCATTTGACACAAAATAAAACAAAAGAAATAAATCCAACAATAACAACTGAAAGGATTGCTTACTGCTACATCTATCCAGTTTCCAGAGCTGATGGCTTCCTCTACAGAGGCTTCAACTTGATCCACAATTTCTTGACCAACACAAGCTGCTCTCAGAAATAAGAGCTGTGTGGACTTGTACCTTTTTTTAATGTAGCCTGCTGGGTCAGGGATGCCAAGTCTGTACAATGCATCAAATTCTACAAAATAGTTAGATGTCTGTTACAATTAGGTTCCTTCATATACATACAGGATCTTATGGGATGATTTTATTTTGAAAGCAGGAAATGAAGAATTATATACGGTTTTTATACAAGTAAATGCAGCCTTAAGATAATGCTGACTTAAAACTTAGTTCAGTAAAAACTACACCTAAACACTGTTAATAGAGATATGAAGATTAAATCACAGACATGACTTTGGTCTGAGTTTAGAAAGAAAATGTTTTTTTTTCAGATTCTTATGCCATTAAGTTTATATTTGCAATTACATCTTTCCAAAGTATTCTAATATAAGATGAACAATATTTAAAATATACACAATGTCTAATAAGTGTTTTGTTTTCAAAAGTTACTCCAATATACTCATAGAATCATGCAATGCTTCACAAATGCTCCTCTCTTTATTCAGATCATGATGTTTTAAGAGATAATCATACAGCATCACTCATCTTTAAGTTAGATAATCTGGATTCAAACCAGGACAGTACTGCTACTCACTCCAGTTCTATAAATATTATTTTGGAAAAAAATTCTTCCTCTGCACTGCAAATTTGGACTATTAGCAGTCAAAATTTCATTGTAATCTGGATACCTGGCCTGAAATTCCTGCCATTATCACCTTACCAAAAGTCTACAATGAGCAGTCTAAGAAATGTTTTCTAACCAGTAATAAAAGTAGCATTTGTAAATCTGTTAATGAGATATAGTTACTCTTTAGCAGTATGGTTCAATCTGCTGAAATACAGTTCTTTGTGACAAGATAAAACACATCATTATGAGCAAGATGGTCTTTTAACAAAGGACTATCAACTACTGTATTGATTTCCATTTATTCTTGTGAGGCTTCACTCCATGCACGAGCTATATTAGGGTAAGAGCAATTACCTAAACTAGTTTTATAAAGATATTTTATCTGTGAGAATATAGATTAATTACCTAAGTAACCATTCTGCTTGAAAAAGGAATCCACCCAGTTGCTCTGTGTTCTGGCATAGATGTCTGGAACAAACACAGCCTTATCCTGTCTCCCACCAACCACAGTGCCTTTCAGACGACCAGTATTAACAAGTTCTTCTAGCAAAGCTACAAGTAGAAAATAAATGAAGAGACATTTTCTATGTCAACATATCCATTAAACAACAGATAGCAATTATTTTCCATGGTTTGTTTCTTCTTTCTTCCCACCAATTAGTTGTTTGTGCTTGTTCTAGTGAAATATTTCCAAGCTCTATCAATTATTTTTAACACTTATGTGAATGTCTTCATAAAAGCTCTGGAAATCTTACATTTCAAAAGAGAGAGCCGCGATGGCAGGATCAAAATGTTTTTTACTGAACACATACTTGGGCAGTTTGAGCTTTTAATTTAGAAAATGTAGACATAGGAGAATCTTTCTCTGGCCAGACAGTAAAATATATGAGCATTTTATTAACAATGTTCTCTTTGAATTCACTGCTTTCATGTTAACCAAGATGGAAAAAAGAGATCTAAACACACTAAAATGACATGAAAAATTGCTACCTAAACTGCAATAATTACCTCCTGAGAATGAACAAATACTGCTGACAAAGAATATATTGGAAAACTGGCAGTACCAAAGTACTAAACACTTCTTGATGCTAAAATAAGACTTTTTCCATCCATTAAAAGTGTATAGGAATACCTGATTTGCCCCTTATGTTCTGCCTTTGCCTTTTCGTAATACGATATACTTAAAAAAAATCAGTGACATCAACTGCAAAGCTCCGCTAATTTTGAGAGCTTTGCTGGAGGGCTTTTTTATCCTCAGTTTACGTTAGTTTCTATTTCACTGAAAGACAGATTTTACTCTGGCACAAAACATTAAACAGTATCCTCATTAAATATGAGCAGCAGTCAACATTACAACATGCTTAGTACAGCATACAGAGGTTTAGCTCAATTATGCAGAAAAATTTACCTGAAAATCTGGTTCCAGAAGAAATACAGCATATTAAGTCATGATAGATTTTTGTCAGATATGCCCATAGTGTAGGTGAGCTTCTATAAGCTAGCAGTTATTGAACACAACTGCCACTAGCAAAGCTGAACAGTACTTACACTGAAAAAATGCAGAAGAAATAAAAACTGATTTAAACAAGATATAGCTTTATGTAATCTAAGACGAGAGCTAAAAATCGTGTTCTGCCATGGTTCAATTATATCATATAAAATGGACCTTTTAAGACCAATTCTGCAAATAAAATTTGATTTTTATACCTCCTAATACTTTAGTTACACTAAAAAATAGAGTCAATGTGCCTATTTCACTTATGGAATTGTCAGACAATGGAGTCTGGTTCTCTGCAATTCAACTTCTTTTTATTCAAAGCTTTTTAGGAAAGAAAAATAAACTTTAATAGATTTTTAACCAATTTTGTGGAGTACTAGCAATGAACCAGAGTCTTTAGAGAAAGAAGATATCAGAAGAAAAGAAGTGAAATGAAGTTGTCAATTAATTTCTGTATTATATCAAGTGCCAGTTTTAAAACTCCAGGGCAGAGGAGGTGTTCTCAGAGACTTCACAGATCCTGATACCATTATGTCTGGACAGTACTTTGCTTTAAAACAGCAGGACCTCTGCAGAACTACTATTATCCCACACTTATTTTTAAAGGTGACCAAGTAGTTTGTAGTGTTCTATTAGTCTCTGTCAAAGTCTGGCAAAGACAGTAAGTGTCCCTACATGTCTGTACTACATCAGTAATATAATATTCAGAAATGAAGCACATCTGTGATTTCATTATGCTTTGTAATTAGTGTTTTAATCTAAGGAGTTTCTCGTTTCTGAAACTGTTTTCTATCATAACTTCACACCAGCTTAAGAAGAATAGCAGCACAGATATGTGACAGAACCAAAGAATAATGCTTACCCAGTCTAAAACCAAGTTTTGATTAAATATACAAACATCACACTGAACTTACATTTTTATTCTGGAAGAGACAGAAAACTGACAAAGACCACTCTAAAACACATTGCTAATAGTGACAAACATAAAAAGTGAAAAGTAACATCATTAAAAGGTATTTTTCAAGTTTCCAGCATTTGTGACACTGAAATGGTATGTCAGCAAATGGACACAATAAAATTAGATGTGCTCTTGCAGTAAGAAAAAAGATGAAAAGCCCTTTGAAACTTAAAAAACTGCAGATGTAATGAAAGACAGTGAGAAAAACTAAAGAAAAAGACACACAAACTCACTAAAAAAAGCCCTCGGAAAGTACTAGAAATACATATTGTGATGATTACTGGTGACAAGAAACCACCACAATTTTAATTCACATTAACACTGTACATGAGCAAAGCATAATGATGTACTTGAAGGACTTGTTTGAAATAGACTGTAACCAAATACTAAAATTTGCTGGGCACTTAATATTATTATAATGCAATTTAACAGATTTTCTTTTTGATCTATGAATACTTGGATGGTACATTAAAAAAGTGGAAATTTTAAATTGTGAAAGCAAAGAGTGTTTAATGGTTTTTACTTAAATGCTAAGATTTTATTTTTTAATGAATAAGCTTGTCACAAAGAACAAGAAGCTAAGCAGAGAGGTACTACAGTGGAGCTAAAGTGAGCAATGCCCTGAAGGCAAAAAGACCAATCAAACAAAAAGAGAAGTATTAACTTTCATGAGAAGAGATAGAAAACCAATAAAAGATTTTAAAGACCAGAAGCACTTGGTCAGCCAGCATACAAGATTAATAATGGCTGAAGCAGCATTTTGGAGAGCTAGGAGCGGAGAGAAAAGCTGCAACACTGAAAGTGACAAACAATTAAGTAGTGCCTAAAGATTTCAGCAGTTGGATAGTGAATCTTTATGCATTTCTATTTGGAAAAAGAACTGCAGAAAATAAAAGCAAACAGTTTAAGGATATGTTTTATCTCTCAGCATATAAAGTCATTTAACAAAAGCTCTGCCTCCATTATCACAAAGAAAAGTCAGTAAATAAAATCCTGAGCAGTTAATGCCATTTGGGTACATAAAATCTGTCCCCTTTTGTGTGCTTCACTGATAAAACTGCCAGCAGCTAAGGGCAAATAACGAAACAGATGACTAAATAAGTACTGTATTTCTTGCATCGTTCTTCCCCCAGAGGCATTTCATCAACATATGCATTCATTGCTTGAGATACAGAGAACATCAGTTATGGATAGCACAAAAGGTTTAATACTTTCTACACTAAAGAGAAATATATTGTTCTTTATTCCAGAGATAAGGCTATATACTAAAATGCCTCTTTGAAAGTATACTTCTATTAACAAAGAATGAATTACCTAACAAACACACAAAATATTCTGAATGAAACTCACAGTAAAGTAAATGTTCCTGAAATCCATACCGAGTGATCAAGTTACTTACAGGTGTAGGCCTTGGAAAAAAAAGAAAAACGAAACAATATAAGTTAATGACATGAAACTGATGTGGAGAATCCAGAAATAAGTGAGGTTACTCCAGATGGACAAAACTATAAAGTATCTTAGCCTCAGGGTGCTACACTGATGTTTAAAATAGCTTACAAGGTTTTAATTTTGAATTACTGTGAAGTTCTCTTATACTACAAAGCTACAATAATTATTGTAAGGAAACTTTTGCTCTCCCAAGTTTTTCTCTTCCTACAAATTGCAACAGAAATTTATTGATTTAGTAAGAAAAACTTATCTATAATCACACGTAGCGATCATATCAACATGTAACTGACTAGGAAGAAGCGGAATGACAATGAAGATGGATACTCTACAAAGAAAGAACTACAGATTAACATTTTCTTCAGTCAAAAAACTAAAGTATATTGTATACTGTATATTGTTAGGCTTCCCTTGTTCTCATTTCAAAAGGAGGTCCCCATTTCTTAAATGCAAGTCTAACCTAACTCAGTATCTCACCGAGGAACTGAACTTGAGGAAATCTATACATAGGTCTTTATTTTAATTTCTTTTTCAATTACAAGTGCATTTGGTCCATAAAGATCTATGGTGAAAATATTTTAATATGTGGTTGCAATTTACCGAGTAATCGCAGTGAAGAGGCCACGGATGCGTGCTCGATGGCGGGACACAAAGGCTTCTGTAAAAATTACCCCACGGTTTTCCTGGTCTAGTTGTCCATGAATAATTCTGCCCAAACGCCTGGATAATGCCTGTAAATAGAAGAATTTATCTACTCTAAGAATGCCCTCTTCTACCAGATAAATGCATATCTAATGCCAACAGAAAACCAGAAGAAGAAGAAATAAGTACAGAGATGCACAGTGAAAGCTAAGATTTAACCTTTGTATTAATTTTGTATGAGCCAGTGAATGACGAATTCACTGCCCACCTCTTCAAAAAGTCAAGACAAAAATTAACAACAAACACAACAGAGGTGCAAACAGTTTACAGATGTGCAGTCTTGCAAAGTGAACTACAGCCAGGAGATACTACCCAAGAAACAGAGAAACCATGTAACAATATTTGTATGTTAGAAGACTTTTTGAAGAAACCAATCATGCGATAAATATTAGAGGAAGTCTGTTCATACATTCAGAGTTGATAAGACTGTCTGTTGTGACTGCTCACCTGGCACATGACACAGGATTACCCTTTGAAAAAAGCATCTTCCAAACAACATTCAACCTAACTGAAGGTAAACAGGTGTTTTGTTTCTACTTTGAACATTTGGCCTCACCTTCTAAAAATTAGTATTTACTTTACTTTTTCTGAATAAACTGAAAGGACTCTACCATTGTATTTCTGCTTCCTGGGTAATGACACTGATGAAATTACACTTACATCTTTTTCCAACAAATTTTCAGATCTTACACGAAGAGGTTCCCAACATTACTAATCCTAATCTGTTTCTAACAGTCAAAGATTCAGAAGACATTTTGCCAGTAGTGAAAAGGCAAACATCAACCCCAACCTGTGAACAGCTGTTACACTGCAACCTTTATATATCCGATACTTTTCTGCTTAGAATGACAAGCAGTTAAATTACCTTGTGATTATTAAATCACAATTAAAGCAACAGATACTGCAAAGATAAAAGAAGGTGAACACAATCAATTCTGCATTCACTAGGCTGGTGGCTTGCATCACCTGTATCAGGAAGTCTCCCGGAAGGTCATACGCCTTGCAGAGTTCTGATACTGTCACCTGGCCAGTTTCCTGCAGTTTATCATTTATTTCTTCCGCTAATTGATCCAGGTAACTCCTTATTTAAAAACAAGACAAAAAAAGACAACACATTAAAACAAGACAAAAAAAGACAACACATTAAGTGTGAAATTCAAGATCAACCTCAAGATCACATGCTGAATTAATAATTGACCTCTATTAATATACCTCTTTCTGCTGCTTGTTTGCAAAAATAAACTGCAAGTTATTTTAAATGAATAAAGGAGAACAACGTAAGTGAAAAGGTATGGTTTCTTAGAAAGTCTGCTAACTAGGTAGCTGGTATTAAGATCAGCCATTTATCTGCTTGCATGGATGTGTCAAAAAACAGAAAGAGGAAAACATGTCAATGAAACTTGAAACAAGAAAAGTGCTTTAATTAGCAAGACAGGTCTTAATTATGTCAAGAGAGCCAGGAACTTCATATTCTTGGAGAAGAATAGATCCTGCAGCTCGATCAATAAGGACAACTCCATAAGAATATTACTTCAGCGGTTGTTAGTGCGGTGAAAACCATGCAATATCAAACTCAAACATTTTAGGCTTGTGAGGTAAAGCAAGAGGTGGAAAAAATTGAGAAGGTTTGTCAATAGCTGAGGCAGACAACAAAGCCACAGAGCAAATGAAATGTGGCTGCTGTACACAAAGACATTGGGTAAGAAATGAACCCTCTTAAGTGCAGTACATTTGCTCTGTGGATTCACTGGATGCTTTGCTGAGACAAGGCCCCACTTGCCATTTGGAAAAGTAGCATTAATCACCACCAAGCATCCCCAGTATCAGGCAAGAAAAATGTATTTCACTGCAGAAGCAATAAACGCTGGACATTAATTTTAGTCTGTGTTTCAAAAAATAAAAAATGTATGAATTATACATACTGCTCCTGAAGGTACTCACTCATTTATAAGCTGTCCCAGTACAAGCTGAATAGTTTTTTCAGATTTAACGATGTCATTAGCTCTGTTTTCAATGTGTAGAAGGTCCACATTTATTACCTAAAAAACACCCCAAGCCAACAATGAAACCTCTTATCAGAAATTTAAATTGAAAATAATCCTCAAAACACTGAGATACTGCTCACAGAGTCCTATGTCTTGAGGAAAGGTGCTTTTAATTTTGTTCTACTATATTGCACACATACACACATAATCTGTGTTTTGAAATAAAGCAGCAGTACTTTAGGGGGGGGAAAAACCTCTCTTTGCAACTGTGACAAGGCTAAAAGGAACCTATATAATAATAAAAAAAAGCAATGTCAGAAAATAGTTAATTGTCTTTCAGAGAGGTTTTCTGATTCCAAGTAATTTTGCTTAAGCCAGAACGGAAAATCAGTCACAGAGGAAGACTACTGGAGAATAAAGATTGGTGGAGACAAGAGATTAATGAAGAGGGAAGATCCAAAGAGGCATGCAAAGTTAATTATGCATGCTCCTCCAGTTTCAATTTAAATGGGAAATGTATTTCTTTTCTGTTTGCTCTCCACAGTTTACAAAGAAAAGAGTTCAAAAAGAAAATCTGTGTATTTTATTGCTGATTTCAGAATTCCTACATTATCATTATGCAGAGAGGAGCTTTCAATAAAGCAATAAATGGATGCATTAAGTAATCTGCAGCATGCTGACGTGAGCTACCAGCTCTTCACAGTTTGTTCTGTTTTAAAAAAATAACTTAGCTAGAGTATAACTAATGAACTATATTTACAATATACACAGTGAAGAAAAGAAAGAAGTGTAGAGTTTTTATTACTAAAGTTACCTGTTGCAAGTCGACAATGTTAACTCGACCTTCAAGAAAAGTACAAATACACTTTTAGTACATAAAATATATTTGAACAGAATTTAGAATACAGCATAATCCATTGTGCACACAATATTTCTTCATTAATTTTTTTTGGCAGACCAATTAAACTAGTCCATGAGTACCAAAACAGAGATTGTCTAAACTTGCTAGTTGCATGATGCTGCTAACAAAATAACCAGCACTTTTTAGTTCAGTCCAAGCTGTCACACTGATATGATACACAATGACATAACAAAAACTGAAGCATATCTGTGGTAAGAAAATGGTAAGTTCTTAAACACAGCAAGAAGTTAGTTTTCCAAATATATGATGCTGTGAAATTCACACTTCACTATAACTGGAAGTACAATACACTGCCTGATCATTAAAACCATTGACAGAAAGCAGTCACAGGAGTATTTGCTTTCTTATATATCTAAGGCAGATCTTACAAAGCAGATGGCTTTTCACACTTGTAAAATAAAAGACCTGTCAACGACAACTTACAAATATTATTATTACTAATGGCATGAAAGGAGAATGATTTTGAAATTCCAAGTCGAAGCCAAACATCTGGGCTGGATACTTAACCATATTAAAATGCCAAATTTCCTTCAAAACGATTCCTAGACAACTTTACCTCAGAAATTCTATATGGGTGAACACAAACCAAGTAACATATCTTGATATGCTCACCTAGAAGCTCGACACAGATCTGAAGTGGAAATAAATTCACAGTAGGTGAATTACTGTGTAGATGAAGCAAACGGAAGCGAGTTGACTTATTCTGAAAGACTAAGGCTACTGAAAACTTTGAAATTCTTTCTGCAGTCTTCGAGATTAAACTTCCAAATCCAAAGGCAGAAAGCAAACAACGCTTACCACCACAAACGTGAAGCTCATCCCGGATCTCCTTAGTAATCTGTGCTGGAGTGACATACTCCTTGCCATCAAGTGTGTGCACTACTTCCAGCTGCTTTTCCGCAATCAGTTTAGTCACAATTTCTATGCAGTTCCGTTCTGACAATCTATCAATGGCATAAAGAATAAGCACTTATTCTAAGCGAGTACTTGCTAAAATTATCTCTAGATTGACGCTCCCAAAATACCAAACACAGGAAGTCCAACGACAATTATTCGCTATTCTGTGAGAACACACTTTCTCAGACAAAAACCCCCTAATTTCTGGATCCTGCTTATCACCCACACGGCTTCACTCAGGCGGGGCCGCCTCTCTAAGACAACTTTTGCTCTCCCCCCGAGCAGCTGTCGGCCCCCCCGCCGTAACAATGCGCCTCGCACAGCTCCTGCCCCTTTTCATTTTTATTCCATTTTGCGCGTTCGCGATTTTTTTTTTTCTTTTATTAAAAACAAGTTCTGTGCCACCTCAACCGGTTGAGGATAGACAGAAGGAAGGAACAAAAGGCCGGAGCCGTGCCGACGCCGAGCAGCTCGAACTCGCCGGCACAACAGCGCGGCGCTTTCGCGGGCCCTGCTCACACAGGACGCCGCGGGGCGCCGGCAGGGGCCGTGTCGGCACCGGGGGCGGGGAGGACTCACCTGTGTGCCACCTCCGCGAACTGCGCCCGCTGGAAATCGGCGGCCAGGCGGCGGATCTCCTCCCAGGCGGCCGCCATGGCGCCGCGCGGCACACGTCAGCGCCGGCCCGGCAGGCACCGCGCACAGACCTCCGCCCGCAGCGCCGCCTGCTGCTGGGAGCGAAACAGACAAAAAAAAGGACAAAAAAAGCGTGTGGTTTCCCTAGCCGGGCGGGAGTCCAGGGCGCGGGCACGCCGTGTGGGCAGCGGGGGTGCCGCCTGAGGGGGGCTCGCCCG
>VWZF01005587.1:0-32715 GCA_013396755.1 Sclerurus mexicanus
GGGGGTGCCCGGGGAGGCGCAGGCAGGGGCGGCAGCCGCGGGGCCGACGCTCGAGCTGCAGGGCCCAGAAGTGCTCTGTTTTGTAGGACCGGGTGCTGGAGGGGTCCCGGTTTTGTTATCTAGTTCTGCCGGTGGTTGCTCTGTTCCCAAACTATTTGGGACTGACGTCTCTAGTCCCTGACCTTCTGCTTCTCCATCCAAAGCATATTGCTCTTCCCCTTTCTCCAGGGAGCCAGTGACTTTCTTGCACGCTTTAGTCAGCAAGAGTTGGCCAATCTTGTCTACTTTCCCCTTTCCCTTGCCTGATGAAACGGGGCTGCGTCTGTTCCCAGATCCCGGGCTGCTCGTCAGCAGAGGGGAAACGACAGGTCCCGACTGCGCTGCTGACACAGAGCTCTGGTCACCCGACCCACTACCTTGGGAAGTGTCCTCCGGACTGAAGTCCTTGACTTGCTGAGCAGGAAGGTGTGTAGCAACACTGGAAGAAGTTGTGGCAGAAGAAGGCAGCTGAACAGGAGATGCTAAGGGGTTCAGAACCAGTGACCTGCTGGTGGGAATACTGGATACAGGACTGCTGGATGATGTGCTGGGAGGAGCAGGCCCGGAGGAGAACTTGATACTCTGTGGGATATGCAAAGGACCAACAACTGCGACTGACTGAGGCATCAGGCTAGAGTTAGAAGTCATGGGGGCTGCTGGAATCGTGCTGGACTGAGAGCCCTTCATAACCTGAATTATTGAGGATGAGTTTATAAACACGGGTGTAATGAACTGTGGCCGGGCATTGGACTGAACTGCTGGCTGTCCCTCCGAAACCACCACTTTGTTCCCCACATTGGGCATTGTGACAACAGTGGACACTAATGCAGGTTGCAAGTGAGACGGCAGCGGAGCTGATGTATTAGCAGCAGACGTAATAGGGTTGGAAGTCACAAAAACTGTTATCTGGTTGGGGGGTAAAGGACCTGAAATAGAAGAAGAGCTGACAGGCCTCTGCATTACTGGTGGAACACTCTGTGCCACGCTTGAGTTTACTTCTCCCAGTTCCTGGTTCCCTGGATTTGGACAGGACTCATTATTTTGAGGCAGGTTAAGTGAATTAGACGGCTCCTTGCTCAGGGACGAATCCTGCAGTGGAGGAATGACAGCTATCTTCTTTAGCTCCTCACCAGTGGTGACTATTGGTGCCATTTCAAGACCAGTCAGCCCAGGGGGCTTAATGGTTACATTAGGAGCTCCAGAATTGTCAAGAAGTTGACTTAAAGAAGTTGGGGCCTCCCTCATAGCTGGAGAGACCATAGTTCTACTTTCCTCCATGACTGGAAGCTTGCTAGTGTCTAAGCCTTGCCCATCTTTTTTTGACTGTTCTTCCGGAACCAACACTTTCATTTCTGGAGTAGGGATACCTTTCAATTCAATACTGGCCTGGTCTTTGTTACCTTGGACACCTTGTGCACTTTGGCTCTCGGTATCTTGAGGCACACTAAGGGTCTCTTTATTGTCTTCAGGAATGCCAGTTGCAGCAGGTACAGAAATTGCAGGATTCTGGCTGCTCTGCACGGCATTATTTTGAAAACTTGTAGTCACAGGTGTTGGCAAAGAAGAGGGACCAGCCATCATATTTCTCTGTAATTCCATGTTCTGCAAGAGAGATTGATTCTGCTGAGTTGTCAGTGATAGTTTAGCTGCTTTTGAATTCTGTCTGCCAGGGCTTGGTGTAGTTTTCCTACTGGATCCAGGACTGGACCTTCGACTATTGCTTGGGCTTGCTCTCTTTGTTCCTCCAGAGTTGGTTTGTTTGCCTGAATTAATGACCATACCTTCCAATTTGTGTGGCTGTGAGGCAGTAAAACTAGACTGACTGTTAATTGTGAGATTTGATGGGGCTTGTCCAATGGCCTTTAATGTAGTGGGATTCAGACCCTGCTGATCAAATCCTCTATTGAGATTAGGTCTGGGAGGTAAAGGAATATTGATCTGGGGAGGGAACAGACCAGCTATAGAAGCATTGAGCCTCTCTGGAGACAAGCTGATTTCTGAGGGTTCTGTGCTGGGTGGACGGTTATTAGGAGTCTGAGGATAGTATGGCCTTGGGCTTGCTCTGTTTGGGGTTTTGGGCCTTGAAGTTTGGGATGGGGCAGCAACATTTGGAAAATGGTGTGTAAGAGCACTAGGCAAAGAACTAGACTGCTGCTGGGGACTTGCACCTTGGGCAGCTGAAAGCGGGGACGGTCCAGGCTTAGGTCCTGTCATCATTAATTGGTTCTGTGAAACTACTAAATGAGATGTCAAATTATTCTGAGCTCCTGATGTTGGGGGGCCCTCAGCTCCACCTCCTTCTGGAAGCGAGGATACTGATGAAACCTCTCCGAGGGGTGAACTGGAGGGATTCTGAACGTTATCCGGATAAACCATTTTTCTTGCATTATTTCCCACAGGAAGATTGCCTGGCAAGGCAATTCTTTGTTTGTCAGGAGATGGAGGCACCGATCCAGGCCCTTGGAGGTTCACCATTACTGGCATGTTCCCACTCTGCTGCATCGGCATTCGCTGAGCATCTGGGTTCAGAGGCCCTCTGGGTGGGTGAACTCCTTGTGGTACGGGCAGCCTGACTGATTTGGGATCCTGCTGCATCATCAGCATCATCATCATCTGCTGCTGCTGCTGTGGCGTCTGTGGGGGTGCCTGGGCTTGTTGTGGAGCTGGCTGGGGCTGCTGCTGCTGCTGCTGGGGCTGGGACTGCTGTGTGTGTGGCATGAGCTGAGGTGGCATCTGTTGAAGTGGCCTTTGCTCCACTGGCTGAGATGGATAACCTAAGACAACAGGATGACACATTCATTAAAACCAACCAAAGATCAGGAGAAGAAAAACTTCAGTAACAAACAATATTGGATAGAAAGCTTAGAGTCCATCTGGGGCGTGAGTCACATTAACAGAACAGGCTAAGTAAACAAGGCCAAAAATTTAATTAATAAAAAATATTTTTACTTAACATACGACTTGCATAGGATTTAACTGGAGATCTCTTAGTGTATTATATCAGCTATTAAGCCAGACTCAAGCCACCTGAAAAGTCTCTGCAACAGCCCATGGGCTTGCTTTCAATGATCAATGCAGAGTTGGACTTTCACTAATTAATACTCCTTAAAACAATCTCAGGAGTTTGACAGCCCCTGAGGGTTGTGGGCCAGCGTATCTGCTACAGACCTGAGATCTTCTGGTGTACAAAGTAGAACCTGCCATGTATTACTTGGCCAAAAACAGTGTTAAGAACCACTTGTGTGATTTGTAACAGAAATCCTACTGCAGACTTTAGATTTTGTCCTCTACATGCAGAGGATAATTCCAACTACAACTCCTACTCCTTCTCAAAAATCAGCAAAAATGCTAATTTTTTAAGACATCAGTCTGTACTATAGCTGGGAATACAACATTTTTTTTTAGCAATTTTTTTATTGCTGAATAACTCTGCAGTATTCTGTACGAATACCTGCAAGATGATACAGAAGAAGCTGGCCACCTCTTATTTTAAGCTAATCCAAAGAGAACACTTAAACAATGGTACCAATTACTTCCTAGGAGGAAAAAAGGTTTGAACTTAAATGTGTGACAGCACAAATAAAACAGAACTGTCACAAAGATTAAAAGCTCTTCTATAGTTATTACATTCAGATAATCCATAGAAAAATCCTACTACCTGGTGGCCTACTTGCAAATTCTGAGAGTTTAGGGCCTGACTTATCTAAATTCATTCCTTGGTCTCCAGACATTGATGACTGATCATTCTCCTCCAGGCCAGCTGGATGTGGTTCTGAAGAACTGAAAGAAAAATAACTGCAATTAAAATTCAGCCTTTACATCAGTGTTTGATTTCTGCTTCTATAATTAAGTACTCTATTAAATTGCTAGCACTTTCCACAGACCTGGAATAACCCACTAGAATGCCTCTGATATAACATGCCAAACTGGAATATAGATCCCAGTTCTGTGTATAGTCACTCCTTTGCCTAAAATACTACAGAAAAGGAAACAAGTTGCCTGGTGCTCTATTGATCTTAAAACATTTATTTCCACCTTGAATCTGTTTTATAACTAAGAGATTGCCAATGGATATTTCAAATAATATAGCTATGCATCTATTCCAGCCAAACAGGCTGGAATGACATCTGTATAGCTGAGCATTTTTAATTTATTTTAAAGGTAGCACCATTTCTTCCAGAAGTGACTTGCTCAGGGTAACAGAGACCTCTGATACCATCACAGCAAAACTGCACTGACATGTCAGACATTCCAGTGACCCTCCAGAGCACCAACCTGTGTGCGGTACTGAGGCTCCCGAAGTGACCCCACACTGCTCTGGGTTAGAAGTGACCTTAAAGCTCTTCTCATTCCACCCCCTGCCATGGGCAGGGACACCTTCCACCAGCCCAGGTTGCTCCAAGGCCCATCCAGCCTGGCCTTGGACACTTCCAGGGATGGGGCAGCCACAGCTTCTCTGGGCAACCTGTGCCAGGGCCTGCCCACCCTCACAGGGATGAATTTCATCCCAATATCCCCCATAATCCTGCCCCCTGTCAGTGTGAAGCCCCTTTGTTCTGTCACTCAAGGCTCTTGTCCTAAGTCCCCCTCCAGCTTTCTTGGAGCCCCTTCAGGCACTCGAAAGAGTTCTAAGGTCTCTCCAGAGCCTTCTCTTCTCCAGGTGAACACCCCCAGCTCTCCCAGCCTGACTCCAGAGCAGAGGGGCTCCAGCCCTCGGAGCATCTCCGTGGCCCCCTCTGGACTCGCTGCCACATCCTTCCTGTGCCCCAGAGCTGGAGGCAGCTCTGCAGGGGGTTCTCACCTGAGTGGGGCAGAAAGGCAGACTCCCCCCCTCACCTGCTGCCTATGCTGTGGGATGAGCCCAGGACAACAGGGCGTTCCCGGCTGTGAGTGTCCATGGCTGGGTCACATTCCGTTTTTCATCCCCCAGCATCCCCCAAGTCCTTCTCCTGGGGTACCCAATGCTCCAGGAGACTCTCCAGGACAATTTAAAATTGCTCAGACTCAATGCCCAATACTTCCACTGACTCACAACAGCTTTTGCAGACTTAGAAAAAACCTGAATTTCTATAGCTATCAATATACATAGTCAGAACATGTAAAATAAAGAGGGATGAGGAGCAGAAGACCTTAACTGCTTATCACTTCTATGAATATAAGAAGGAAGATCTACATAAAAGCTCTAAGCTAAAATTAAAGACATCAAAGTAGGTCCACTGGCAACAAAGAGAGGCAGATTCATGCAGAAATGCCATGGAGAAAAGCCATTTGCAGCAAAATAAGAATTTGAAGCACATAGGGTGAAGAGAGCTATCCTATTTAATTGTACTTGAGAGTAACAGTTTCTGGCACCTGTAGGGCTGATATGGAGAGGCCCTGGCCTGTCCTAATTTTCTATTAGCTACCTAATCAACATTCAAAAATGACTGGAAATCCCTGGGTTTTGTGGGTCACAACTGGGAAGAACATAAACCAAGAGGGACAAAAGGAGAGAAATGGGGCAAACACAGAGCTGTTCCAACCAGTGCTGCTGAGGGCAAGGACTGCCAAGGAAAGCATTTGGAGTGAAACCCTGTGTCTAATCCAGCACACTACCCATTTTGGAGAGGTAAGTGGTGTAGACTTAGATGCTTCTACTGATGAATCTGATGAAAACTGGCAAAATGCACAGATATGCCCCAGAGCATTCTATTAGCAGCCACAAATGAACCAAAATTCTGGCAGCAAAATCACCCAGGGGAGCTGCAGTCTTTGGTGCACATGCCAGCCATGTGAACTGAAAGAACTGCCTAAAATTGGGAATACAACCTCAAATTTGTAATTTTATTTATGATTTATTTATAATAGTGGGAGATTAAAAATGCAACAGTTAAAGATCTGCTAAAAGCCAATACAGAGCACCACTGGACAGGCAGGTTTAACATACAAAACAATACTGGTGCAAAATGGATGCTTAGCAAACACCTCCTGCCAGACAGATCTGATTGGGCAGCTGTGCAAACCTGGCAAAACAGACCTGAGGTTGGTCTGCTCACAAAGAAGAGCAGTTATGGTAGGAAGGACTACTGCTGTTGTTGCTGAAAAATGTAAACATCATTTGAATGTAGCTGAAATTCACTGGGCATGTTTAGCAACCACCACTCATAAACAACCCCTCCCCCCTCAAATTATCAATATGAATAACAAGATGAGGTTTATGTGAGAGGGACAAAATATTCCATATTTATTCTTCTTTTCTATTGCTCTGAATGTAAAAAATATAAAAAGGTAACTGCACATCAGGTACAGTCTGGATTGTCATCAGCAAAACCTCTGTCCCACCAGCAGCATTCTCAAGTACAACCCTCAGATTCAAAATGCCTTGTCAGAGCAGAGAGAGAACGCCAGGAAAACCCAAACTAAATCAACCAAACCATAAAAAGTGGCAGCTGCTGGAACAAGGCGAGCAAACATAAAATGACAGTACAGATGTGGCAGAGCCAGCCCTGCGGACTCAGTCCAGTTCTCTGCAACAGCTCCTGTGCTACAGAAGGGCTGGTCCCCGGCTGCTGAGCGAGGGCCATTCCCCAGAGCGCGGGGGGACTGTCACCCACGGTGAACTCCTGCACTGCTGTCACCACCCGCCCCGCACCCTGCAAACTCAAATGCCAGCAGTGACCTTACCCAGAGGGTTATTTCTGTTCTAGCAGCACACAGGACATGAATGGTCTGTGCACAGGGGAACCTGAAACAACTGCTTGTTTGTGCATGGATTTAATAGAATTAACCAACCCGTTTGATCCACAATCCCATTTCATCCAGCATCTTGTTCCTCAGTTTACCTCCCATTCCCTACAGTCTTCACGTTCAGAACACACACGCTAATGCTTTTAAACAACCTACTTCTCCAAAATGTCCTGGGTTTCATTCCAATGTTGAGCTGCTCTATTAAGCAAACCCTTAAAACTATTTTAGACTCAGCTGAACAAACTCTTTCAATAGCTCACATCCTATTTACGTTTGAATATTCTCTGTCTGCAAACCATAATACTAGCGGTACTTTTGTCACTGTGTTATTATTTCTCAGAAATTATTTCTTTTTAATGTGTTTATCAAATTAGCTGCATTTCCATGCAAGGTTTGCTGCTCTGAATTCTAAAATTTCTGAGGAAGACTGACAGAGAGGAAGCTGAAAAGCATCCTATTTGCTTCTGATGCCAAAGAAAGTGATCCAAATTGGATTTAAAAGAATCAGCAAATCCAAGGCAGGAAAATATTACAGCCACCTTTCACTGCAGTCACCACCCTTTTGCTGGAAAATAATCTCAGAAGCATTTGTGAGAATGGCTCCCTTCTTAACGCTTCTGCAAGGATATAGTCCATTTAGAATGGACCAAATGCTAATCCATATCAGAACCACATTCTGCAGGTAACAATGGCAGACAACATGCACTGAAAATTTAAGTAACAGAACAAGTACAAAGTGGTATTTCCTTTGTTCATTACACTGAAATCTTATTCAAAGCCTTATTTAGGAGCTAGAATTAAGCTGCCATAGTTCAATAGAAAAGCTGCAATTTAGGCTTCTTCTATTGTGAAAACTTTTTAATAAGCAAAGAGTCTTGTGGGGCTTTGTGGAGCTCAGAGGAGAGAATTTTATAGATCCATTTACTGATATTCCCAGGCCACACTGAGGCTGGGTGCTCATCAGTAAGACCAATGAAAACAAAATCCTAACAAGGGTTTTTTTTAATGATTAATGGATTCTCTTTTCAGAAGACAATGCCAACTCTTCTGCTTCCTCTGAATCCTGTCACTTCCATGGCAAGCCGCTTGCTACAGCAGTGGTTACTACTATTTTATTGGAATCTATTTGGCCTGGAGGAGCTTGTGTCTGTGTTACTGTTTCCAAGTCAGCCCAGAGCTGCAGACGAGCCACATGCTGACCCCTTGATTCTGGCCACGTTAATTTACACAGGTTTCCACAGCTGGCCACACTGTGTCAGCCTCCTTACACCATGATTGTCTACAACTACGCAGCAGGTATTTGAAAAGATTTTTTCATGGCCTATTAAATTAGTATGCTTTGCTTTACCTTGCAGCATTTCTGCATTTTATTTTTGTACTAGTTAAGCCAATTAATGATTGTCAGCCATGATCACTTGCTGTAGATGATGTGACTTGCTTCAGTCCAGAATTAAAATGCTCATGAGATTATTAATTTCATCTTCACGAAGGAGTCTTGACATTGTGCAGAAAATGCAGGCTGGGGCTATGCACTGACAGCCAAGGGAAAAATTAAAACATTAAACAGCTGCTTAGTACTTGATGCCATCTTCTCTTTGCACTGAACTGGACATGTGTCCCTGGGAAAGGCTTCAGCTGAAACACATAATGATCATTCAAAAGAGTGGGACTGGTGGAACCAGAGCCACATTAGGAGCTTCATGTGCCACTGCTACCTTTTTGTTTGGTTTTAAGAATTTAATTTTGATACTTGGATATTCCTGTGTTATAATTTTATGTGCTAAGTTTTTCCATTTTTCCTAAAGCAAACTGAAAACAATCCCCAGAAGTTCCATCAGGTGAATTCCTGTTAATGCTCCTGGGGCTCATCTGCAGCATCAGGATAAATAGATATAGTGTGCTGGCATTCACCATTTAAGATGAACAACGGCACAGCAGCAGGATCTACCCTGTGCTGGTGTTAGCAGACTGTCAATGGCAAACTGTTACAGGACAGCTGGCCAAAGAAGAATACACTGGCCAAAGAGGAAAGAAGAGATTCTGCAATCTTGTATTTCCATTAAACAGGCACATTCATTCATTATCTTCCAATATTATCCATTCGCCTCCTCCCTCTCAAGAGTTGTGGGTTTTTTTTCTTCCTAATCTCTCCTAGGCCAGGAAGACCAGCACTGCTTGGAGCTGTTAACCTTATACCCAGAAACTACCAAGTTTCTCCCTCGAAATTCTTGCTGCAGCTTCAACTAACAGAGAAGTCCAGCTCAATTTCAGGCAGAAACGTGTCAAGATATGCCCATAATTCAGGAAATAACCCCCAGAAATCTCTACTGCACGTGTTTATGGAGGCTTCTAATTCTTCTGAAAGTACTTCTTTGATTGTGGCTGTCAGACTGCTCAAAAAAGGCAGCCTCCTCTTCCAAGGGCTGTGGCACATGGGCCACATGCTGAGCTTCCTTCACCCAGTAAAGGTAAGGAACAATGCTGGCATAATTTGGCTTATAACTGAGTTTGGATATTTGCATGTTATTTTTAATCTTGAACAAATATTCCAATGACAGACTCTTGAGAGTAACTCTTGCCAGAAATTGCTACAACATGAACTAACACAGGTCCTTTCTCACCCGTTACTTGCTGATAAAATATCGACAAGGTGCTTGTGGAGCTTCCCCACACCCCTTATAAGAAACACTGTAATGTTAAACCTACGTTGTTTGTTCTAGCTGTTGATTATTTTTCTTCTTCCTTGGGGGCTTCTTCTTCTTTGGCTTGTTGGCATTCTGATTATTTTGTTTGTTGTTCACACCAAAGTGTCCTGCTGATATATCGCTTTGGAGAAGGTTAACCAAGAGCGGACTTGTGAGTGTCACATCTTTATTGACAGGAAACACAGGATTCTGCCCACAGGAAACCTGATTCCCGTTTGGCGTTCCACTAAACCCTGGATTGAAAGGCAGCCCATGGCCAGAGAAATGACTCCCTGAATTGCTGTTTCCTTGCATTCCTTGCATATGAGAAGGCACCATGTTTGGCTGCTGCACAGGAACCTCAGGTAACATTTGTGTCAAGTTCACATCATTGTTTGTTGTAGGGGTAGTGTCCCCAAGCTGCTGAGATATGTGAGGACCGGGTCCAGTGGGTCTTAAAACTTGCCCTTGTATTCCCATCACCTGAGAAGAGTTCCCATTCACAGGGCCTTGCTGTGCCATCATCTGCCCAGTGAACTGCACCATGTTTCCTTGCATGTTTGGGGTTGGTCCTCTCATCAGTTGAGCTGGCCCCGTCATAACATTGGACTGGTTTTGAGTACTAAAAGGCTGTTTATTTCCTTGCATCTGAGTGGTCATCATCTGTTCCATCATCGAGTTTTGCTGTAGCAAGACTTGGCCCTGAGGTCCCATCATCTGATTGTGTGTGGACATCATCTGCTGTCCCTGCTGGGGAATCATCTGTTTGGGTGGGGTCATCCTTTGGGGAGAGGGACCAAGATTTTGGTTTTGTGGTGTCACCATCATTTGGCCTTGTGGCATGAGCTGAGTTCGAGAAAGTATCATCTGGTTTTGAGGGTTCAGCGATCCCTGAGCCTGAATGTTCACCATCTGTCCTTGAGAGGACACGATTTGCTGATGCATGCCCATAAGCTGGGACTGTGGTCCTTGCTGAGGCTGTCCCTGCACGTTGCCCATGTTAACCTGCGGCACCCCAGCAGCACCAGCCTGCTGGTTGTTCATATTTCCATGAAGTCCCATTAGATTGGTCTGCATCATGTTTGGTGGGCCATGTGCTGCTTGCATCTGAGTTTGAGGAGGTCCAGATCCCTGGCCACCTTAACAAAATAAAAAGAAAACACCAGTTAGAGCCTAATTGGTGTAAGAGTTTTTACACCTTTTGATGCTGAATAAGTACTCCAGGACTGTTTTCTTTCCTATTCCAATAAACTGAAACATCTCACATATTTGCAGTTCTGGAATGTGATATTTGATGCTACAGATACATGGTAGTTGACAGAACTGAATATCATACATCCCAAAATAAACACTTGGACTGGTACTTCCCCTGTACCCCAATGCAGAAGACAGAACAGAAACTTAATTTCAGCTGTTACCTGTACCTAAGTTTGAAAATCTTCTATAATTTCACCTAACTCAGCAGAGTAACTCCTAACCAAAATAAGCTTCAAACCTTGAGGTTACTTTATAATGGGTTAAAGAATAAATGCACACAAAGTACTGATGAAATGACATTATCAGGGTTTCCACAATCTAGACAACAGACTAATAACTGAACGGTTAAATGGAGACATTTGTGAACTAAAGTTTTAATTTTCACACTGTAAGCAGACTTCCAAAGCTTTTGAAGGAACTCATAAATAACTTTTCAAAGCAGAACAAGACAATTTTGTTATTGTGCTTCTAAGGTAATTACACTTTTTTTTTTTTTCTGGACAAGAAATTCTTTTTGTGTTATATCTTTATTAACCCCTGCCTCCAAATTTCAGTGCTTCTTTCATTCAACTTCTTAACAGCTACTTCTGGAGCCCAGGATCACAGTCTTCATCAGTAATAGCTGGGTTGTTTGAGAAACGGGAGCAGCCTCATGCTTTTCTTTTCCTTATCCAGCAACACACACACACAATGTTGCTGCAGCCCCAGCCAGCAACTCCCTGTTAATGGCAAGAATTTATGGTTTGGGATCTGTGTAACACAGGTAAAGGCACCACGTGCTCCAAAAGGAAAAGGCTGAGGAACACCCCAACTGCAGTCAGACCTGTGTGCTGCACGTTCTGGCTGGTTTGCAGCTGTGGTGCTCCGCTGTTCCCTGGTGTTCCTGGAGCTGTGGAAGGCACCTGACCTTGCAGGAAGTTCTGGTTAGCCTGGCCTGCAGGGAACCCTGGGGGGAGGCGCTTGGGCATTCCTGAACAGGAGAATTTTCTTATTAGTAAATATGAAAAACAGGAACAAATAAAAAAAGAGAAAATTTATAGTTGGAGAATACCTTTGAGCCTGTGCTGTCACATTACAGGTTTAAGCAGAAAGTGTATACAAAAGCCCATATACAAAACCCATTGAAGACATTTATAGTTATTGTCTGTGCAATAATTCTGCCTAACACATTACTACGGCTCATTTCAATCTGTAATTTAAGTACAAAATTTACTGCACAGACAAGGTGAAAAGTCCATGTTTGACTTTTAGAAACTAGAAATTACAGTAATGCAGTTTACTGGTTTCTGCTGCACTGCATCTCAACTCTTAACAGGCCTTTAACTTATTCCACGTACACAAACAACTGGCCTTTTTGTTACAGTAGTGCTCCTCTCAACACCTCTGACAGTAACACAGCGGGCACACACTCCTTATCAGTGCTGCTGGGTGCACACACACTCAAAAGATCTTCTCATCCAAGAGTGGGCTGAGGAACCTCATGGTTCAGCATGTCCAGACCTGCTGCTCCTCCAAGTAACCTTGCTATTCCTGCTGTAAGAGCAAGGAATTCTCTCAGGCCTTTCTCTGGCACAATGCCCAGACTTTGGCATATCAGAACATCAGAACATGCCCTGGGACAGAGAGAAAACCTTCCCCCTACCTGCCAACATCAGCGGCAGCACAGGTGGACTCACCAGAACCCACTTCTTTTTACCTCATTGTCAAACAGACAACACCTGAGACTTAGAGCAAACCCTGTCCCCCTCCTTATTCTTCTGACCCAGTGCCAGAATGTGACTTTGGTTCCTTCTACAGTTGCAGCTTTCTTGCACACTTAATTGTGCTGCTTGTGTTAATTAATCTGGTCTTAGGTTTGTAATTAATATTTCAAGGTAATCAAGTCTACGGGTCAAACAACAAGATACATCTGCAAATATGGAACACAGACTTCTGGAAACACCACATTACTGGACTCTAGTTTTAGTTCTGCTAAACTTTTAGGGAAGGTTTTCACACAGGAATGCTTTAACTGAGAAAAAAAGAAAGTGTTAGCCTGGCCTATTCCAAATCCGACATAAATTCTGATTTCCTAAATTACTGTGTGAAATGAAAAGTGAATGCATTCATTGACACCAAACCATTAAAAGCAAGCAGGAAAAATCTGTAATTATAACTTAGTTAACATAATGTAAGATGGCTTAAAAATTGAAAGATCCATAATTACAACTTAATTAACATATAAATTGCAGCAAAGAATGAGCATGCACGGAAGTCAGGCAAAAATCTCAGCAAGTGGGAGCAACACAGCTTTGTTGAAACCAAAGAATCCTGTCTTTTTATATCAGCTGAGGATTGCTGATTTAAACAATAAGGTCTGCAGTGAAGCTAAATAACATATTTTGATAGTCTATTTTGCATTGTCATTTTTAACTCAAAAAAGTAGGATTGTGTTTGTAGTAGGTTTACTTAGGAAGGAAGAACACAGAGATTATATTGCCTAAAGGTCATGGCTATGATTCCTGATGGGGATATATGGCTGGTGAAGCAAAACTGTAGGGAAATGTGACTATAATAAATAATTACTAACTGCTTCCAGATGGAGACAAGATAAGATACATCAAGTATAGGGCACTGGCAGATCCTAAAAGGAGAACCTTGAAACTGAGACCATTCATTTGAATTCAAACAAGACCCATAGTACCAACAGTGCAAACAGGAAGCTTGTCCTGATCAGCAGACCAAGAAACAGGTATTCCTTACAGGTTTGGGGCAGATTTCAGACGTACACCATGAGAACGCAAGAGACTAGAATACATTTCTGTATGTGTAGGTGGACAAAGAACATGACTCATATTTTATAGGTACATATAGAAATTATATCAATGACTTAAGCAAGAGCCTGTGTGTGGGGCCTGAGAGCAGCCATCCAAGAGAACGATGAACAAACGTGTGAGCAGAGAGAAGCATGAGTCTGCATAGAATTACAAGGGCTCAAGGGGGAAAAACACCAAGGACACAAAAGAGATCTTGGGACTGACAAAAGAAATTCCTTCACTGTTAGAGAAGAACTCTAGGAGTAGTAAGGAAAAGATGCGAGTGCGTTGGTTTGAAGAGAAAACTAAAGACAACACAGCCAAAGGAGAAGTTAAAACATTCCTTAACCTCTTAATTTGAGAGCAGGGAGTATAACAGCATGACAATAATAGCTCTTTCCTCTTGAAATGGGAAGAAATTGATGACAAATAAAGACAAGGTCAAGAAGAGACATTCACAGCTTAGAAAGGAAGATGCAAAACAGTGCCTCATTTCTGCAGCAGAAAATGTAAATGGTGACAGAGGAAGCTGAAGAGAGAAAGAAAATGTTCATTTGCTTCCATTACATTCTCTCTCCAAAAAATCCTCCCCCTTCCCCCAAAAAAGAACAACCCCAAAACAAAACCAAACCCCTCCACCATCTCTGAACATCCTAAGCTTGCTTAAAGGCAACAGAAGAACTGCCAAGAGGATGACTGTCAGTAATGACCAATAACAACTGCACACAGCAACTCCATTCTGCAGCGGTCCAGAGCCCACCCTTAGGTCAGCACTGTGACACTGCTGGACAGAGACAGGGAGGAGAAACCAAATGATGCTGATGCTAGTTCATCCATACCCACCTCACACTTCATCTATGCCTCTATTCTGTCTTGTACAGGATCTTTTCAGAACTAACAGCAACCGCAGTTCTAGCCATTTTATGTTTCTTTTCTTTTTAAAACAACAGAAAGTCTCAGTACTTCTTACCTCCTAAACCGGGGTGTAAACCTTGTGGACCTTGGTTTTGCTGCTGCATCACCATGAAGTTGGGGGGCACATTCCCCTGTTGCACCATAGGATTACGACTAGGAGAACTGACAGGCTGCTGGAATCCCTGGGGAAGCGTGCTACTCTGGGGAGGCCTTGGTCCCAGCGGCTGCTGCGTCTGGTTAACAGTTGGAGATGAGGCAGGAGATCCCTGCTGGAAGGAGGAGGGGGAGGAAGCAGGAGACTTGTTGGTCAGGTGGGGTTGTTGTAGTGGTGTAGGAACCCGTGAGGGCCCTCCCTGAAGGCTTTTCATTTGAGGAGCAGTAAACTGGCCAGGATTGCTCATCTGGGGAAAGTTTGAGTGAGCCTGGGAAGCTTGTTGGCTTCCAAAAGGATATGGAGGTGGAGGATGAGTAGGAGTTTGTACTGTTGCTAGAGATGGTCTTGCTTGAAGCTGCTGCTGCATTTGTCCAGGCAACGGGGCCTTTTTCCAACCCTGGTTTACTGTCAATGTACCCAATGCTCCCTGGGTTGGAGGAGGCTGAAGTGCTCCAGAAGGAAGCTGGTTCCAGCCAGGGGGAACTGGAACCTGTGCTGGTGAAGTGAATGAAGGTCGAATACCCTGCTGTGGCTGCTGATGTGGCTGGGGAGGACGATTCTGTAACTGCTGCTGCTGTAGCTGCTGAAAGCTGGCTGAGTTCATCTGCCTGTTTACCGGAACTGACTGCATTGAATGGAGCTGAGGAGCTAAAGATCCAGATGGATGATTTTGCTGCTGGATATTTAGCCCAGATAAGAGTGGGTCCATTGCATCTATTAAAATAGCAAAGAAAAGCAGAACAAAAAATAACCTAAGGCAGATAAAACCCATGCCAAAACAAGAAAGGCTAAATTGCTTGCTTGCATTTGCTTACTCTGAAAAAAAATTCACACTCCAGTTTCCAATTTCTCCAACAGACAATGCTCTAAAAGTTTTCAAAATGGCTGGGAGTCCCGGGAAGCCAGCTCTTACTCTCTAAAACACAGCACTGACAGCTCCACAGTGCTTGTTACTACAGTCTAATGTGAGCCATCTACACACTTAGAACTGCAGAATCACAGCGTATCTCAAGCTGGAAGGGACACGTAAGGACCAAGTCCAACTCCCTGCTCCTGGCAGAACCACCTAGAACAAAGCCATAGGACTAAGACTGTTGTCCACTGACAACAGTGGAGACTGACACTCNTGCTTGTCCTGAGCCCAAACCCGCCGATTCCCTTCCCCAGGGCAGCTCTCCAGCCTCTTGTCCACCAGTCTGTATGTATAATTCACTTGTTAGCGCTATTCCTACCAGTTAAAAAATTAAGGTAGTATCATAAACTAACATGCCCTGAATATTTAAAACATTTGTGAAAAATGCTATCTGTAAGAATAAATAATACAGAACTCTATAGAACCTGGCAAGTACTGCCACCATTTATGGAGGGACAAGTAATAACCCTCCCCTTTTTTTCCGTAGTCCCAAAATGCAAATAAGCTGCACTATCAGAATTGTGAAGAACAAACCCTAAATATTCACACCCTCCAGATCCCCAATCCTAAAACTTTTAGTCTACTTACCCCTCCTGAAAAGCATTTCTGCTAAGTCTGGGGCATTTGCTTCCTACCAGAAACATTCCTGCCTCATCGAACAAATCCTTGTCTTCCCTTTAGCTAAACATAGAGCTCAGTCACAACAGTTCAACCGGAAAAATACCACTACCACTGCTCAAGACAAAATACCAAGCAAGCTGGTGACTTACTAGGCACCCAAATTATTTGAAAAGTTTAACAAATTAATGGGGGCACAGAGGGTTCCACAGAAAGAACAGCTCCCAGAAGCGCAGGGGAAAATGCTCCAGGACAGTTCTGGAGCGTCCTCATGACCACACGCTCAAGCCTGTGTGCCAAAGAATGAAAATACAAGAGCATTTTCAGGTCAGGACTATGACCAAGTTTTACCACCTGGCTGCGAGGAAGGCCGAGGTGTTCGTGGCTGCAGCTCAGCACTAGCACCACTTGCTACCATAGAGGTGGGCACATTTCCACTCTGGGACATCATGACAGCTGTAGCATTGCTCATTCTTATTAAACCTTAAAAAATAAAAATAGAAATTATCAAGTCTTGCAGTTTTTACATAGACAAGAATTTTAGATTTTTTCTTTTAACAAAAAAAAAAATTATATTCATCAATAAAACATTTCTTTAGATTTCAAGAACTGTTTGAAATAACCTGAGGACACACCTTTGTCTGAAACCTCAGATTCCCTGATATCAAACAAAGAAGTTCAGATCATGCTGAAGCTTTTTCTTTAACACAAAACTTTTAAAAAGGATATAAAAGGAAACACTGTTGATTCATGAATTAATGTGAGCCTAACTTGCCACTGAAGTCTCAAGGGACAAGATTATATCAAAGTTACAGATGTAACTCAAGTTTTTGCAACATCTGAAACTAGAAAGTAACTGAGATGTTGCAAGAGAAAAAAAAAAAAATCCATGTTTCACCGCCACAGGTTGGTATTTTATAAAATTACTGATATTGTTGCCCTGTTATTGCTGTTATATTTATACTGTTTGACCTGCAGACAGGAAAAGAAGGCCATGATTGACACAGCAGAGAGCAGACCCCTTACACTCTTTGTTAAGCACAATGATTTCACTGCTGTTTAATCAGCTTTCTACAGAGTTGTGATGTTCTTTCCATTCCTTCTCATCAACAACCGCAAATGCATCTTACATAAACTGACCAAAAATGTTCCTGTTTATTTTAATTGCTCTAAATCCTATTAACTAAAACATTATTTATTTTGTCTTATGATTCAGCTATTAAAATTAATTATATAGCAGCTTTCTTTGTAAAAACTTTTCGTAAAATCTGAATTTTGCAGTTAAAAATTCCTTATGCACATACAATGCTATAAAATGCAGAGTTAATGAAACTATAGCTCTTCACAAAAATTCCTTCTCTATGACCAGATCTTGAAAGTTTATCAGAAAATAAAAAAGAGAGAGTAGCAATGACGGTGTCCTGTCCTTCCCATAATTCTAATGAATTTAAACTAAAATAGTTTATTAGTGTACACTGAATAAAGGCTTATGCTCATTTCCATAAGGGGAGCCAAACAGAACACTGTGTGAATTTGTGCACATTTCCAAGTGAATTCTCTGCACTAGACTCATCTGCTTTAACAGGCTTTATATAACAAACAAAATGAACAACCAAACCAACAAAACTCCAAACCACCAAACCACCAAAAAAAACCACCCCAAAACCAAACCAATTGGCCCCACCAAAATCACTCCAATGTTTGTGGGTCAAAATGTCGGCCAACAATTTAGTTTACATAATGCAGGACGTGGTTTGACAGCACAGAACAAGAAAACACATTAATTAAAATGGCAAGTAGAATTCTGCAAACAATAGTTGCTATAACCAATGAAATGTCACAATTAGCTGAGTAACAAATTCCTAAGTGTACAGAGCTGTCCAAATAGGCCCTGGGGAGCGTACCTTGCCCCCCTTGCATGGGAAAGCCTGTTTCCATCCGCACAGCACTGCTCGCACCCAGAGGCCCGTTGATCCGGACATCCTGGCTTCTGCTCTGAGCCAGAGCCAAGTTGATAGCACCTTCCCCTAAAAGTAATGCACAGGTTGGGTGAATGGACATCTGCAAAAGGACACTTAAAAGATGTCAAGGAAGGAAGAGCAGACTTCACCTACACTGAGCACTTTAGAAGGAGAGGCGTCACACCACCCTTCTGGGTTTCAATGTTAAGAACAATCGCCATGTCAAGCATTACCTGTCCTTGGTTTCATTCCAAGGGTGCTCTTGCACAATTGTCCAGAATGGATATTTGAACTGTGAAATCCACTGAAAATCTCTTTTAAAGAAAGTCTCATATCAAACAACAGGGAAAGAAAATCAGTGCACATTTTGCTAGCCAACACTCAAAAAAACACTTGGCAGGAGGTTTCCTGACACCCAGAGGATTTTCAGCTTTCATTTTTGTTATTATTAAATGTTATTCTTGAAAAAACAGAAGTCTTGAGCTATCTTTTCACTGACAACAAAGTAGTAACTTAGAAGTTTTGCACCATTAACCAAGTACACAAAACCACTTGCTCAGTCCACTTAAATTTTAGATTTGGAAGCAAATTCGTGTGAAATACCTTCAATCTGAACTGAGAGGATACCCAGGTCTCGAAGCTGTTGGTTGTTATTCTGAGCAAGGATTCGCAGCCGCTCGGCAGCTTCTCGGGGGATGTTGAAGGTGACACGGACGCTGTTCCAAGGCTCTATTTTCTGCACTTTTAACTTGTTGGATTCTTAACAGAAAAACAGTCAGAGTCAGTGCAAAGGCAGTTTTCAAACAAGTATGATGAAAGAACTTGGTTAAAAGAGATGAAAAAACTGAAACACTGGCTTTGAAAATTGCCAGTGGTTAGTCTCAGGTATTTCTCCCGCACAGGTGAACAGCGACCGGTGTTGCCAAACTGCTTCAGGGATTTTGCAAAAATGAGCAATAAAAAACCGGAACTAAATGAAAACCAATGCAATAGCCAACATGATCACTTGACAGTATTACTCAAAAATTGAAATATTCTGCGGATAAACTAGTTGGAAATTATAAGAAAATATCCACTAAACCAGATTTCATAGAATTACATGTATTATGTTTGGGTTAGAAGGGACCTTAAAGGTCCTCTTGTTCCAAACTCTGGCCAACCTGGCCTTGGACACTTCCAAGGATTGGGGCAGCCACAGCTTCTCTGGGCAACCTGTGCCAGGGCCGGCCCACCCTCACAGGGAAGAATTTTTTCCCAGTATCCCATCTAGTCCTGTCCCTCCAGGCCCTTGTCCAAAGTCCCTCTCCAGCTCCCTTGAAGCCGCTTTAGACACTGGAAGGGGCTCTAAGCTCTCCCTTGATCCTTCTCTTCTCCCAGTGAACACTCACAGCTCTCCCAGCCTGGCTCCAGAGCAAAGGGGCTCCAGCCCAGTGATACAGGAACTCTGTTCATGATGAATGTGGGAAAAATCTGACTACAGGAATGAAATCCTTGAAATATTTGCTCTACAAATGCTTGTGAAGCCATCTTTTTTTTTTTTTTCAAGACCAGTGCCAACAGAGTCGTAGCAGTGTTTCACTAATTTCTACTATATTATTTTGTTTTCTGAGTATGTTAAATCTACTGCCAAAAAGCATATTAAAGTCATGGAAAGCACATAGTTGCAGATTTTCTGAAAAGCTGTTCTACGTGTGACTGTTTCTACATTTATTAATAGTTTTCAAAGTAACAGCGAAAAGGTTGGGCAGTCCCGTTGGATGTATTATCCAAAGTGATACCTACCTAAATGATTGCTAAAAAATGCATTTAAGGATATTTAAAATATACTCCTAATAAAGGTTTTTAAACTTCCAGGTTTTAGTTTTCTGAAAAGAAAGCCCCTCTGAAACAGAAAGCATTGGCCCAAATTTTCATCAGCCAGTTCTTCCACTGTAACATCAGATTTACTAAGAGTTTGCTAACTTCTGGATTCTAAAGAACTTGCCAGTTAAGAATGCCAGCAGCTTGTTCCTATTTAGAAATCTCTTGCTCTCCACTAATTCACCAAGCCCCTTCTGTTGCTACAGTAATGGAATTATTACATTCATCCTTATTCTACCTATGACCCTGCTTTACACTGGAAACATGACAGAAGGAGTTTTAAAATCCCCTTTTCTGGAGGTTTGAACAATCCTATATTACTGTCATTAATGTTCCAATATTTTACATACAACAACTGCGTTACCAGTTTTGGTACTTCTTTGTATTTGTACCCCAAGTTTCTCATTTTTCAAACACTGCATCTGCCAAGACAACCCCATGTTATTTAATGACTCCACATTCAGAATATCCTATTTTGCTCTGAACCAGTTTAAATAACTAGTCACATGGGTAATTTTCAAATAAATTTGACATTGATTTTAAAAATTTGCTTTCTCAGCTGAGATCTGGCTCATGTTTATTAATCCTGGCATTAACATTTATAACAAACCCGGCATGTAGATGACTCTACATAACAACGGCGAGTCTGTGCAGCTACCAATTAAATTCATTTTCATTAAAAAACTATACAATTAATTTATGGTATTAACACACATCCCTTCACACCACTAGCCATCTGTTAATTTATGTCTACTTCCGATTGTTTGAAAGATACAGCTCAAAACAGTGGTATTTCTTCAGAGCATTTTTGTCTTATCCCAGCTTTTTTATCTTCCCGAGCAACAACAGCAAGGACCCAGCAACTGATGCCAACTGACTACATGGACAAAATGGAAAGAAAAGAACAAAGTGACAAAGAAATTGCGTTTGGTTATTCAGAAGTAACGGGTTATTTTTCTGAAAGGTATCTGACATTGTTGAAAACAACACAAGACTACCTAACTGAGCAGCTACCAGTAATCAGCATATGACCCTTTGCAAAGATGCTCAGACAGATCTAGATGTGCTGGTAAAAGATGTCGCAAAAAGCCTGTTCTCACTCACTTGCTATGCAGCTGATGCCACAGCTGGGGGACAGCCAGGGATACGTGAGAACATTGCGTGCCCCCCCCAGGAAAAAAATCCATCAGGTAGGCTAGGTCAGGGCAGCAGCAAAAGGGCACTAATATCCTCAACCAACACGGAAACTTGAGAGTGAACCCATTCTCAGATGAACTGCAGTGGTTTAAATAGGATGGTTTGGGCAGTAAAACACATCTACTGTGTAGACAAGTCTGGTTTCACCTTCATATAACACAGTCATGTGTAAGAGAGGGAAATGAAAGAGAAAAACTCAAGTAAAACACGAAAACTGAAGAGGAATGACTGAATGAATTTGCTAACGAAATCAGTTTTGAACAACAAAACAACTGCAGACACTTGTAGTGTGCATTTCTGAGAACAAAACCTCCCAAATTCATTAAGAATAATCCCAACAAATCTCATTACGAACTAAGTCAAACCCAATATAATCTGTTTATTTGTGCAAGCACCCTGACTACGTAAATAAGTATTTTGAGGATAGCTGAAAAATGACAAGAAGGTACATTACCCATGTGTAAAAGGCCAGGCACATTCTCCAGTATGGTATCCAGCTTCTGCTTAAAGTCTCTGTCACCTATATTTCCTTTGAAAGCTATAAAGATCGTGGAATCCCTAGGAGCAACCTCCTGTTTCAGTTCATCTTCCTCCAGTTCTGAATCAAAATCCACCTCTAAATCTTCCATAGCTGAGGAGTACAAGGAGGCATATGTATCTTTTAAGCTAGGTAGATCATCCAAAACCATTGCTTCCAACAATGGGAGCCTGTCAGTTGTCAACATGATGCTGGAAGGGGAAAAAAAAATATAATAAGTATAATAATAATTGTGTAAAGACATTAACAACTGCTTTCAATGGCACACACGATCACTGACTGAAAAACCTACCAGGTGACACAATGCTGGGCTCTCTGAGACAAACTGAGTGAGGCTGAAAACAGCGGCCATGGCAGCATCCAAACTGTTCCTCCACGAGAATAAAGAGAAGTGTTTCCTGACAGAATCCTGCTGCACGTGACTTGAGAAGTGTTCCAGTTGATCTACATGACAGTCAGGTAGAAAGGAGGATAGAGGGGGGAAAAAAAAATGAGAGGAAAAGGAATTACATTTCTCCCCATATCATAGACGGGACAAGCAAGCACTCAGTACCAACGCTGCAGTGCCCAACTGCTAGGGAATTGTAAGACTCACAGCAATAGTTTAACCACAAAAAGATAGAAAGAACCACCAAATTTAGAGACTGCAGATGCAATAAGTGCAAAGTTGTAGGAAAGCCACAGCACATTTTACAGGAGAAAAGTAGCATTTGACAAATATTTTACTCACATCCAGGAAAATCTCAGGCATACTATGCCTACTTTCTAAAAGTTTGTAAAGATACAGGTGTTTTCAGCTGCTTTTGCACATTACAACCTGAAATCTGCTCCCCCTATGGCAGTGCACAACTCTCCCCATGCCCCCATATCAGGCTTGGATAAGAATGAATTCAGTAAGTCAAGTCCCACACCTGATGGTTTTTACTTTATAAAATGCCTAAACTTTGCAATAAATTTTGACGTTATGAGAGTAACCTAAACTGTTACATGTACAGAAGTACAACCTGTGGTAAGTTATCCCTAAACCTACAGTGGACACCACCAATATTTGGTTAAGATATATATTTTCTCATTCCATCATAAGCCATTCTAAGGGCTATGGCACTTCCTTTTCCAAGTGAGACATCTGCTCTAATACTCAACAACACTCTGCAGGTACTGCTAAAAGATTCAAACCATTTACACCAACAGCCAAAGCTGATGCCAAACCCAAAAAAGAAACCTGTTCCTGACCACCACTGTCAAATTCAAAACCATTCACCAGCCATGACTGTCAAAAGCTATTCAGCACAACCCACTCAGAAGGTTTAGTCTGGGACAACATTCTCTTGGAATAGGATACAGATTTGGGTTTTGGCAGAGGTTCAAGTTCCCAGCACAAGTTAAAACCACAACTTTGAGATTAAAGGTAAGATGCAGATACTGACCAGAAAACAGCCTTTTCTAATATAAGAAAATCTAACTATGCTAGACAAGCTCAGATTCAGTGCCACGCTTGCATAATATTGTTGAAGGGGCAATATTACAAAGGGAAAATCAGGGACTTGGAAGTCATAAAACTCCCTCAGCTTTTGTTCAGGTTTCTATGCACACACTCACTGTGACTTTACAAAATACAGGTTCTTTGTCCCTTCCAACCCTACCTCACGCCAGGCAGGCCAACAGCCCTAAGAAATAATCCCCAATTTTACATAGAGTTACCCTCTCACCCTGCAGCACCAGCCCTCATCCTCACAAGACTCAGATTAAAAACAGAGCTAATTTTGTCTCACAAGCTCTTTTGCAATCCAAACAGAAAATAAGTTAAAATGTTTCAGTCACTGATCTATTTCCACTACTTCCATAGTACTTTCATATACTACTATTCTCATGGAAATTTTAAAGATGGGCAATAGAGACATAAATTTAAAAAATTCATTACCAGGCAAACACAGAGACAAATCTTGGTTTTCCCCCAGACTCCATTGAGTAAAACTCCTCAATTTCATGTCAGGTGCCCAGAAATTGAGAATCACAATTAATAGGAATCTGTGAAAAGCTGTTTCAATTGATTTTCACACATAATTTCTTGAACAGGAAACTTCCTTACCCAAGCTGGCTTTACACCTACCAGGAGAGCACTTCTCCTTCTGCATTCCTACATCTTTCATTCCACATCCACTGACTCCAGAGAGAGGAGCTGGAAATCCTACACAAATAGCCTTTTAATGATCAAGCACAGCCATTCTGTGCAATAAATGCATCCTGTGAAATATAAGCACTATATTTTTAAGAAAATGACATAGAACATTACTTATGTGAAAACCCTGAGTAAGTTTTTCAGGGAGCGGAATCTCAACTCAATATACAGGCTCTTATATACTGAAAAAGCACAGTTACTTGGAGGTGATGGGGTGTTGCACCTGCAGCAAGAAACATGAGTACTTCTGACAATCCCTAACACCAAAGAAAGATGGGTCTATCTACAAGAACATAAAGATTTTCCATCTTTCTTTGAATGGAAGTGTCTGAAGCCCCCATCTTCTCTGTGAAAGAGCAGAACACTCCCAGACTTGCCTAAATCATGGTTTTAAAGAATCCATGAAAATGCTGCAGCTTAGACCAGATTCCATCAACCTCACCTCAACGTGCCAAAATCTGACAGGACTTGTTGAAATTATGGCCCTTCATAAATACTATTGATATAGAGTTTGCTAAACTCCCAAGAACCACAGGCTTTGTTTCATTAGACAATCACAGGACTGCAGGGATATTGTGACCTAAGGAAACAAACCAAGACTGAGCTTTAAATTTTACCTTCTGAATCAGAACATGTAGCTGTAGCTCCCTTTGCATTTTTTTTCACATTATGCTCCTCAGGGATCTCTGCTACATCCACCTGCCCATCCTTCCTCTCGGACACATGCTGTCTGAGAGGCATTTAGTCCGTTCCTATATTCAGATATCATTTATCTCAAGTATGACAGGAGAAAGCCACAATTTTCAACATCTTCAGCACACTGTCCATCTCGGAGCAAATGAATCCCAGCTGCACCCCTTGTTCCTAACAATTTCCTGGTTATACGGTTGACTTTCATAAATCCCAAGTCAGCACATGACCATAATTAGCGTGTACCTTCCCTCAACACTCTTCCACATAAACACAAAAAGCTTTTGCCATAAGCACATCCAGATAAAACTCAGGTCATTCAATAATCCCTGTAAATTAGAACTCCCAGTGGGTTATGGAGGGTCTCCGATGAGTAAGAACCACACCTGAACTGATCTGCATAACCACAGCACAGCTCCAGAACTTGAGCATTCATGCTCACACGGCAGCACAAAAGAGTCTCTGACCATCATCCTCCCTTCAAAGAGCACACATGGCCTCCCTTCCTGTCCCTGCACCTGCTCCTTTAGAGTTTCCAAATCAGCATTTCCCATTATACAATTGTTTCTGGAAACTCAGAGCAAGTCCGGTGCTACCACATGGCAACCATCTACCCACAAACCTGGCTTGGGACCAGCTACAGCAGCGTAATAAGTTTATGACATTTATTAAGTTGGTCATATTCAGTACAGTCTAACTCTTAAAAATAACTGAAGTAAGAGAGGTGGGAATAAAAAGCCAAATGACAGACAGATGGCCAAAATGCACCTTCAGTATCGTATGGGGGTAGGGGGTGGCAGGAGCCCATGAAGACCACAGTGTCCAGCCTGAAGGACACAGGGCGTAGCTTGGGCCGCTGGAGCCTGAAGCTCCCAGGTACACTCAGCATACGGATAAAACAACTGACCCACTAAAATGTGCAAAACAGAGACTCTCCAGAGGAAGAAATCATGTAGGATACAGGGATGCCACAGCTGAGACGTGGCCTGATGGACAGCTGGATCCCACACGCACCACAGGGAGCCCTGAAGGCAGCTTGTCATGCCCTGTGCCGTCCATAACCACTAGCCTGAGAGCAACAGGCCACCTTCACAACAATCCCAGCACCAGGAGGCTGGGCAAGGCTTGGAAAATCCCATCCAGTCCCTGGGAGAGATGGGATTAGAGCAAAATCTGAAACAGGCAGTTGTCACTAACTGGGGAGCAGCTGAGCACTGGAAAGCCAGCAGTCAGATGGAAGTGAAAAAACAGAAAGGGAAAAATCCCCCACGGATGTATTGGTATTCTTATCCCAAGATTTACTCAGATGATCCAAACATACGTCAGTTTGTTTCTTAAAGAGAACTTGAAATCTCTTGCCTTGATTTCTTCTACCTATTGCACGACACAAAGCACATAAACCAAACCAATGCTTTGTCTGATCACCTGTCCCAGCTTTTCTACAGTCTGCTGATTTACGCAGTTTATACGTATACAAAATAAACACTTTCACAGCTGATGTCATACCAGAACATGCACTAAGAATCACTGTTATAATATGAAAGAATACCTAAAAATAAACTAATAAAAATAATTAAACATGCAGTAAAATTTCCTTTGCAACAACTTAGCCAGGGGTAGTTCCAGTAATTTGGAATTTCAAACTTTGATATTAAAGAGGGATAAGACCACGAATGCATCTCAACTGTTTTCTTTGGGGGGGGAGAGAGAGAGAGAGAGACATTTGCCACAAACCCAATGGCAAATGTACGGCAGAGTGGAAAGGCAGCTCTGGAGACAGCCCAGCCCTGCAGTGGAGACAAGGGCCCGAGAGTGGCACAGGTAAGGGGAGAATGTGTAAGAACAAGAAGTACTCAGATGTATCGTGTGCTTATTTCACCTACCAAAACAAATTCCACAACTTTAGTATTTCGTGGTGTACAACAGGTCTTCAGGCAATTCCAGACTGGCGCACATGGTTAAACAGCAACTCCCAAAAATATAATCCTGAAAGAAAACCATCAAGTTTCATCAGACAATGATGCAAAATAACAAAAATACTGAATGTAATAGTGAATATCTCCCTTTTTAATATGCAATTTTGCACCAAATCAAACTCTCTCCTTAGTAATGTAAAAAGCACATGTTACTATGTTTGGATTTTAACCAAAAGCAAAACCTGAGGATCTTGAAAAATCAGCCTTTCATTATAGGCAGAAACTGGAATACTCCCTTTGCCTGTAGATAACATTTTATTGTATGACACAGGGCAAGTTTTATCTAGAATAATGAATTTAAGCCTTAAGACAAACACATCTAGATTAAATTCATCATCAGAAAAGAGAAACCAGCACAACCAGGATGGCCCTCAGCTCATCCTAAGCAGGTGTAAAAACCGGCTCAGGTTAAGCTCATTCCAGAAACACGTTCTGAGCCCACACGACAACCTCAGACAGACACTGTTAGTGCAGGCGAATCCATCCCCGGAACCTGCTCTTGTTTATGGGCTCATCAGCTGCACTCAAGGCTCCCCATGTAACAAAAACGCAGCCATAAAGCCAATGGCTCCAGCTACAACAAAATATTGAGCCTCAAATCAACAGGATTTATAGGGACAGCCCAGTGCCAGTTTCCAAGCGAATTTTCTGCTTATGTGCCTGCCCGCTCATCAGTGCAGAAGGAGACTGCCCAAAAACAAATACAGGAAGCAGAAAAGGGAAGACTCAGAAAGACGAAGCAGAAATTTGCTGTCTTCTACCCAGACTACAAAGCAAAACGGCGTTAGAAGTCCTCTTGTGCCAAAGTGTTTGCACTCTTCCCAACCCAGCAACTTGGAGGGAAGGAAAGAGGATTTACATTACATGAGATCATATATGCTTTGCAGCACTTCCAATAGTCACCTAACACTTTTCGACTTCTGCTATCTTCTTGTATTTCTAAATACTCACTGTAATTCAAGAAGTGTAGCACCAAGTTGAAGACCTGAGTGGCTAAATCAGAAGCAGTGACCTGTTTCCAGCTATATGGCCTGGCCCAAACACCATGACTGGACACCAAGCTGAGCAAAATCAAATTCTGAAACAGGAAATTTTAATATAATTTGCTGTGCAATCCAAAACTAAAAAGGCTTTTCACATTCTACAGGACATACTCCATTAGTTCTAATCTTTCACACGTTTTATAAAATGATGTTCCACACACTGTTTCAGATGGCCTAAAATTGAGTCACCTGACGAACTGGCTGGTTAGCTCCAAAGCCATGCCAAGACCTCACGGGAAAGGCCAGGCCTTGTAAAAGCTGCTTTTAAGGAGGCCTCTGAGGTGCAGCAGCCAGTCCCGACACAGGGCACCCGCACCTTAGCACAGCAGGGTGAGGGTGACATTTGGCTGAAGGGCGAGGAATTGAAGAGAAGAAAAATCATCTAAACTCCTTGGTGACAGGAACCGAGGGGCTTTTCATTCCTCCAGTTTTCCGACTCCCTCTCACCACAGGTGGAGGGTATGAGATGCTCTGTGGACACCCAACTGCTCCAGAGAAGGACTGGAGAGATCAGCTGCTCTAGCAAGATCCAGTGAGAAACTGAGGATGGTCAGTCTGGGCCCTAGGAATTAAAACAATTAACTGCTGCTGTTTCCATTCCCATTGTGCACATGGGATGAGGCCAAATTTGGTTAAGAAAAATGCCCAATCAATATTGGTTCATTAACTCCAACTTTCATTACAGGAAGTTACCTGACTTAAACTAAGAGACCTGGAGACTGAGTGCACACCTTAGCAGACCCCAAGGAATCTGTAAAAGCAGTCCTGTGAAGCGTTCCAACTACAGAAAGATTTTTGTTTACAATTTATGATTTCCCGAACACCAAGAAAACAAAACAAGTCAGTCTCCAAGAAGACAGGCTTCATTCACTCAAGCTGACACACTACTACACTCCCTTAGCCCTCAAGCATAAATCACCTAAACCCAAATGTTTTCCACGAGGAGACAATTACACCTTGTTACTACATATATCACCTTTCGCAGTGATATCCTGATGTACTCTGAGGGCAGGTCTAATGAAACATCCGTTTGTTAAAGTTCCATGAAGTTAGCTGAAAACCCACAACTCATGCCAAGCTGTAACAGACACGTATCAGCTGACCCATTGTTTGGTTTTTTCCCAACATAATTTGCCTGTTGAGATCCTCAGAATTGCTCTAAAAAGCAACATGATAACTTCAGAACAAGCTCCAAACACAGCTAAGCTAGCCACATAGAAATCCCTACTTTCAGCAGCCAAGATACCAAACAAGGCAGGTGCCAGTCTCTTCCCAAGGCACAGGTTAACTGGGAATCAGCTATTCTCTTGGAAGCTACAGTCTACACCATGTAACATTTGGTCAATCAAATCCCATTAGCTGAGTTACTAATTTCACACGTTAAGGATATTTCCATTTCGAAGAAACACACCATCACTTTTATCAGACGAATGTTGACTGAGCTTTTCAGTACCTAACTTTCCACAAAGATCCATCACCACAACCAGCAAACAAAAAGAGATACTAATTAAAATCAGGAGCATTTTGACAAGAGACAACATTTATCTTGCCTTCCAAAGTTAAGAAAAATGCCTTTTCAAGTAGTAATCTGTTCACTGTGTTACAACAAGCTTTTTATTTAAAGCTGAATTTAACACTACCAGACCTTTTTGGGCTAACACACCCCATGCTCCTTTATCACCAGATTCTCACTGATCTCCATAAACACCGATATAACCAGCCCAGGCACTCTTGTGATCACCAGTACTGGACTAAGGTTTGACTGAAAACTGCACCTTCTGTTTACTGCAGTATTATTCCTTCTTACATCTAATAAACGCCTAGGAAATCTCACTGAAGTTTTTTAAATTCTGAAATGATATAAAGGACGAAGAAAGGATTGGACCTAAAACAAAGAGCTTAAACATAATTCCTTTGATATGAGACACTCAATACCAAGGAAACTATTTTCCCTTCCAAAAAACTAATCCTCATATAATAGAAGCAGGTATAGCTTTGGTCAAAATCAAGATTGTGATGAAAGTTTCCTGATTACATGAAAACTTGCAGTTTATTTTGTGCTGCCCTGGGCTTTTGGAGGAATCAAATTTCAAAAGTGTTTGTCACTACTACTATTAAGAAACATGTAATCAGCTTTAGACCTTCTAATATAGCATGGATACAACAGAACTGGAGAGTAATGCATTCTTCCAGGAATGGGAAGTAACATTTTGCCATGCACAGCAAGGGGTTGGAACCAGATGGTCTTTAAGGTCCCTTCCAACCCAAACAATTCTGGGATCCTATGAATGCAGAATATAGAGGCTTAACTCAGTCTCTGTGAGCACTACACAGAAACCATGGTGAGAAACACAGTCTCACACCAGCTGTGTGGTCTTTGCAGGTCATTTTATTTTTAAAAGAATAAAAACTGTAAAATTAAAATGATTTGCATAGGACTTGGAGAATTCAATAGCATGCATCTTTTGGTGGGAATAACTAGATGATTCTCTTTCACATATCAAACCTAAAGCTTGGGCTCCTACACATACAACTCAGCATAGGCAACTTCCTATCACAAATTACAGGTTTACACAAAGACAAATTAACGTAGACAAGGCATCGTTCATGTCCTGTACTTTTCCATTTTCATACAAATCCAATCCAAACCTCTGTGTTGGTCTGTGCTTCAGGACACTCACTCAAGCTGCGGAAACAGGCAACTGGCTTCTCAGTCCCAGGAAGATAATGGCTCTCACAGGCCATGGAGTCCCCTGTGTGCCTCCCTCCTTCACTCCAGATCCCAAAACAGCAGCACTGTGACATGCACTGGTTGCCTTTTTTCCCCCCAAATGCATAAAAAGGGTTATTTACTATGTCACAGCCTCAGGGCTGCCACATATACATGACAAATTCAGTTCTTGTTTCTATTTTCAATTACGACAACAGCAATTTCTGATGTGCCAGTCAGTTACATGCCCAATGCCCAACGGACTGAGAAAAATCCCTGGCTTCTGGAACTCCGGAGGACTTCCGCTACTATCCTTCTATTTAGTCCAAAGCTTAGATGAACTTTTAACTCCAGCAGCATCACTCTAATTAGCCAGGACACAAAACAATCAGAGTTTCCTTCATCATCTTGAGCCAAACCTCCAGCTCTCCATTGTGGGCAACTTAGGAATATGCTGATTATGTGGCTGAGATGCTCAGTTATCTGCAATGAGTGGCTCCTGCTGAAGAATATCAGTGACCCACTGCGGAGGGGACAGCACAGGCCATAACAGTGTCAAGAGAAGACACAAGATATCCACCGCTCCAGTGGAGCAAAGGTGAGCTGCTTGTCTGGCTGGCGGAAACTGAGGCTCACCTGAAGACTGAAAACTCTCACCTAGAGCCTGATGAAGCATCTTCCCTGTCACAGCTCTGTCATCCGGGATTCTTACTCCTTCCATTGCTGGCCCTTACCTTTTCCCAGCCCCACACATTCTCTCTCATCCCTTCTGCTCTAGTTGCACATTAAGGAAAAAGGTTATGCTTGAAGCTGGTTTTTGCAGGACTGAGGGTGTTGCCCAGTGCTTTGTACACCACCAGGCCTTCTGCTCCCTCACACTCACCCTGCACCACAGAATTTGTATTTCTCAACAGAAACCACATGATTTTGAAACAGACACCCCCATCATGCCTTCTGCCCTTCAGAGGTTCTCTAGCGACCTGTAAAATTTCACCATTCCCAAAGCAATCGAACTGTTACAGCCATATTAACTCTTCCAATCCTTTGCCACTGCAAATCTATTTAGTGGGTCTCTGTAACTGGGTTGTATTTTCAGTTTCCATACAAAAACAATCACTATAGTATTAGAAAATCAAAATATACTGTTTAAAGGTTCAGTTATCATGTTGAAACATTTAACATCTCCCACAAAGGCAGGAACCTTTGTCAGGGTCATACTCAAACAGTACAAAGAGTGGCATTACAGCTGTTTAGTAGAATTTACACCCGCACCCTGTATTTTCAAATATTTAAGCCACTGAAAAATGGAAACACCAACACCTAGAGATGCACAGGCAGGGCTGAAGCTCTCTGGCTTCCCTGCACACAGTTGTTTCTCATTTTAAGGAAGCACCTATTTTTTAACTAGAAAAGTGTAAAATTACCGCATCATTTGGAAGCCTGTTGCAAAAAACTCCTCCTTCCAAGTCCTAGAGAAGAACAGGCCTTCCAGAGACACTGGCTGGAGAGCGCTGCTGGGACATTTTCCAGCCAAAATCCAAAGCCTAACGGAGCGCCTTTTGTGGGTTTAAAATACTAAAAGTATCATTTCTCAAGGAAGAGCAGGTCTGAGTGCAGCCCCCCTGTTCTGATTTTATTTTTTCTCACAGGAGAGTCCGGACACAGTATCACCGTGAAACATTTCCTCGTAAAGCCGGTTAACTTTCCAAGGAGGCCACATGGTTCAGCGGATATTTAAAGAGCATCCAAATCCCTAGCAGACACCTCGATGCCCTACTGCGGGCAGTATGTGCAGTCGCCAGGCTGGCAGACCTGGCCATTTTGGATACACGCCTTGAGACCTTTGTTTCTTTCTCCATAGAAAAGCTGGGAACGACTTGCTATTACTGAAAACGAGCTGCTAAATCCAAAAGTTGTGGTTATTACACTTGGTAACCTCTTTGAAAAATGCCAGATTTGTTCTTTGTGATTGTTTTCAAACACACAGACACACACACACAGATATAAGGGAAATACTGAAAGGCGATTTAGCTAAAAAACAAGTCAGAAAGACCATAACGCACAATAATTATAAACCCAACAAGAGGCACCGTCTTTTCTCCAGTAAGATGCCAATGAGAAAGGGTTTAGTAAGGCTTTCAATCAGTGGAATGAGCACGACTGCCTACCGGGAGGCCGAGTGGATATGGAAAGGCAAAGCCCATGAAGCTCCCACCCGCTGCCAGCTTCCAGACCCGCGGAAAAGCTCTCTGCTTCCACTCCCCAAGGCAGGCGGGAGGAATCGGAGCCCTGAGACCTTCTAGAGAAATGCAGAAATCAAACCGCGGGGATGGGTGAAGAGCCCTTCTCTGACAGTTTGAAGAGTAACCGAGGAATTCGAACAAAAGCGAAACGTCAGGGGCCCGGCTGGCACGGCCCAGAGCCGCCACGGCCGCGCGAGGCCGGGCCCAGGGCCGGGCC
>VWZF01005587.1:33463-58605 GCA_013396755.1 Sclerurus mexicanus
AGGGACAGGAACGCTGGGAAAGGGACACTGGGACAGGGACAGGAACGCTGGGAAAGGGACACAGGGACAGGGACACTGGGACAGGGACAGGGATAGGGACACAGGGATAGGGACACAGGGACAGGGGCAGGGACAGGGACAGGGACACAGGGATAGGGACACAGGGACAGGGGCAGGGACAGGGACACAGGGACAGGGACAGGGACACTGGGACAGGGACAGGGACAGCCCCCGGGACCGGTGCCCCCTGCGAGGGTCCAGGGGCAGCGGCTGCCTCTGACAACGGAGACAGAATTTTCCCGGGTGACCTGGCAGGAGAGGGAATAATTAAGGCGTTTGTAGGAAATTTCCAGGAAATGAGGTTTTTAATTCGGAGGAATTTTAGTTTACAGCGTTTGGTCTGGAGTGTCAGGCCCTTGAATATCAGTGGGTTACACGTCGGTTTTAGCACGGGGAGATGGGGAAGCAGCCGCAGTGACCTGGCATGGACTCGGCAAAGGACACAAAGCTGAATTTTAATTAGAAGCCCATTTATGTGATTGATTAACAGTGCAATGCTTGATCCCCGCAAAGGCCCCTCAGCACATGGAGGGGGTCCGCGGCTGAGGGGATCCCCACAGGACACAGAGCCCCCACTTTGTCTCATCCTACAACCTTCATTAATATGAGAAATGAGCAACTAACATAAAAAGTCCAAAATGTCCAGTTTGCTGCCTGTCATTGCTGTGAGCAGAAAGCTCTCACCTGGCACTGGGGAAGAAATGAATCACGTGGCAATTCCTACTACAGGGTAGGAAAACAATCAAAAGTCCTTTATGGGAAAAGTAAAGACTGGTCCTGCAAAACCACACAGGGTTCAGTAACTGGAGCAGGTTCTGTGACTTCAGGGGCGGTTCCAGGAGAGGGTGTGCAACTGGAGCCAGTCCTCGCATCCTCCCGACCTTGGCTTCACGTGGAATGCTGCCAAATAAATGACATGGAAAAAAGAAAAAGCTTTATTTTGCAAGACCTTCTAAGTGCAACAAACCCACATCTTATTGGGCACTGTATCTTTCAACACAGAAAGAAAACCCCTTTTTATAAATTCACATATAAATGCATTCCATAAAACCCACCAAAACTAAATAATTAACATCATGGTTAGTATAGGACTTAATAATTAAATCTGGTTAGTGTGTGCAGAACTGCAGGCTGATTGCCTGTTTCTTTTGTGTGTGCAGCTGGAAAGCTCCCTGCTGGCAGGCAGACTCAAGGATTGTTCTGCTCACGCCTTTTTATGTCTTCTGCGGTCTCTGGGACAGGGACCCCACCTCCAGCACCTCTCTGCTGCGCTGCAGACAGGGGCAAAGCCCTTCCCCGAGACCCTCAGAGGTGTCAGGAGAGGAGACCGAGTTTCATCAAAGGGCAATAACAAGGAACGTTTGATACATCTGATCAACAATCTGCCCGAGCATGGATGATTCCCAGGCTTCGCCTCACTCTGCTCCTGGCTTTTGAGACAGGCTGGAAACAGAAGCCGAGAGATTTCTTTGGTACCCAGGAATTAATTTCTTCTCCACTTTTCTTCATGTTTTCTTCTATTTCATGAAACACATCTTAACCCAGCTGCACTGAACTTCCTCCTGCAGCCTGATCTTCCCTCAAAGGCATTCCCCACACTGACACAGAGAGATCGGAGTGCCACTTCCAAAAAAGCCCCATGTTTCTCACTGCTGTTGCTGTGCTTGATGTGGAAGAGTGTCCCTCAGGATTCTTGGTTTTGTCCATATCATGTACGTTATTACTGGGCACATCTTGTATACCCCAGCAAACAAGAACGAATAAAATGCTATTTTGTAAAACTTGACTTTACTGGAAGCGCAGTACTGAGGTATCTCACCACCATCTGCTGGAGCCATCTAAGTGCTGTGACTTTCTGATCTGGGCTTGAGAGGTCTCACACAGAAAACCTCCCTGTGCCTAATCACACACGGAGTTTGCAAACAATCCTCCCTTCATTAGCAGCAAGAGGCCTCGGACATCACCTTCGCACTTCGTAGCCTGCTGCTTCCCGTAGCTTTTCCTGATGCTACTGCTCACTGTTGGGAAAGACCAGAACTGACACAATCTCCACATAAATAAAATTAATCCCAATTCTCTCAAAATAGCTTTGTCACAATTGTAAGGAAACAAAGGGAATGTGGAGCTGAAGGGACACCAGGGTGATGGGACACAACTGAGGACCCTTCTGAGGCACCTCTGCTGAAGACTGGCAGCCGGAGAAACCCAGGAGGCTTTGCCATGCTGCATATTGCGTGAAAGGCACGTGGCAGGAGACTGCCAGTCAGCTGACAGTGCGGAGAAGGGAATAACATGACTTGGGGGGGCAGGAGTGAAGGAATACGGGACAGCTCCAGCAGTGCCACTCCGGTGTCCTGCTGCCCGCTCGCACAGGCGCGTCCCTGCAGCGAGCTGTGCTGCAGGCTGTTCTCCAGAGCTGAGCTTATTACACTGCCTGGATCCATGATGGAGAACTTAGATGTTCCTGGATCTCGCCCAGCCTCTATATACCATAACCAACCCACGATAGGCTGTGGCTGCCCCATCCCTGGAAGTGTTTCAAGGCCGGGTTGAACGGGACTTGGAGCAACCTGGTCTGGGGGAAGGTGTCCCTGCCCATGGCAGAGGGGGTTGGAACTGAATGATCCTTAAGGTCCCTTCCAACCCAAACCATTCTGTAATTCTCTGACTTTTTGGAGCTAAATCTGTTTTGTCATTCTGTTTGTGGAACTCCTCCATGAGCAGACCCTCAGATTGTTTTGGATGCTGAAGCTGTGCTGCAAAACCAATGATACATACTCATACCATACTGTCACCTGCAAAGGAGGGCTACCTGCAGCAGCAACAGCTATCTGAGGTGCTTCATTGTCCACAACAGAATAGAAATGCATTTCATAACATGACAATCAAAATTGTGGCTTTATTCACATGCATTTTATATGACAATATTTTCAAAAGACAGGTATTATACAGAAAAAGTAGGTAGACTCATGAGCAGCTTTAGATTTGTCCAAACTTAAATTATACAATGACTTGAAGAAAATAATTTCTCCTCTAACATTGGTACGATGCTCACTTGGAGAGAGGGAAGGGGGATCTGTTGCATTACAATCACAATCACTTTTGATCTGGGATTTTGTTAAACTGTGAGTTGTGATGAGAAAGGGAGAGGTGGGCAGTTGGCCACAGACGTGATAGACAGGATGGGGGTACACAGGAGTCATCCTCTCCTCCTCGACTCCAAGGATATGGATCCCCAGCTGTGCCAGGAACAGTCCTGGTGGTTGAAGGTTCAGGGCTGCCCAGGAACTGCTGTCACATGGGATGGTCCCCCAGGCAGCAGGATTAGCACTGCCAGGACATTCTGCACCTAAAAATGCTGCAGCCACCGTGGAGCCCTTTGTGGGCAGCGTGTGTCAGTGCTCTGGTACTCCTACTCCATCTGCCCTTTGCACAGGTGTGCTTCATTTTTAGGTGGTTTTCGTTTTCATTTTGGTTTTTAGGTGGTTCCCAGCTCTGCCTGTCAGAGCTGTTCTTTCCCTGTCTAGGTGCAGATTTCCACCACTGAAGTTTAGAAGAACTTTCCAAAACCACTGAAAACACCTGGGTGCTACAGGAACTCTTCCCACTCCACCTGATTCTTTGCAAAACCTTACAGTGTTTTCGATGTTCATAAAAGAGATTCAGGTTTCCTCTCATGGTGTTACTGAGGCCTGATTCCCCTTTCTCTCCAGCCAGTGTCCAGGATCAGTCCTGTTGGGTTGGGCAGCAGGCAGGAGGAGGAGAAGGAGGCTCTGAGATGGTCTGGCTGAAGGGACCCAGTAGGCAACTGGAGGGTCTGGCTCCCCCAGCAGCAGCCAAACAGCTGACACTGAACGACCACTGTCAGACTTGCTGCCCCAGCTGAAGGACCCTAAGGGAGATACTGGCAGATGCTTGTCATCATCCCTGGAGCCTGGGGACCGAATGTGCTGTCCCACCTATGGCAGCAGCAACTGGTCTCTGCCCTCACCTGCCCCTGGCAGTCCCCAGTGCCCCGAGGGCTGGAGCAGGACACACGGCCAGAGGTCCTTGTTGGAGTGCAGGAACACCCTGTGTGCCCAGGGATGCTCTTCAGCAGGTCCCACACCCGTGCCCAGGGGCAGCTGGGGGAGCCTGAGCGGCATCAACAGTGTGACTGACCACCCTGACAATCTCAGCAGCACCTGCCCTGTCCAGAGTGGTGGGAGCAAGGTGGGCTCCAGCCCCTCTGGACACTGAATGGGACAATGATGGAAACAAAATGGCACAGCTGAGGGGCCAGAGCATCCTTGTCCCCCCAGCTGCAGGATGGCAGCACTGGCTTCTGCCTCGTCCCCACCTTGGGCTTTCACCCCCAGCGATCAGTGCTTGATGCACATGCGTGAGCAGCAGCACCTACAGCCAGCAAGGCAGTTTGTTACCTGTGCTTGTGAGGGGCAGTCCTTGTGAGAAATACTGATAAACTGCTCACACTCAGTGGCAGAGCCTGGCTTCAGTTTATCCCCATGTAAAACTAGTAGACATCGATGGGGAGCAATGTAAACCTAGGCAGAGACAAGCTGATCACATTCCAGATCATAATTTGTCGTATTTGGCAAAGGCATTGTTTGGTTTTTTTTAAAGTATTTTGTTGGTGTTTACTCTGTTCCTTTAAAAATCATCTTTATTGTTTTTCTCAGCCCCTTTGTTTTTTGTGTTCTGAGCTGCTCACTGACAATTCTGGGTCAAAGTTTCAGCACAAATTCTCCTTCAGAGCTCAGATGCCTGCAAGGGCCAGGCTGAAATCAGCACAGGGACTCTGCTCACACACGTCTCCAGACTATGGCCCTTTATTTCACAATGTCCATCTCACCTGCACTGAATGAAACATTAGGTTTTTCTTGGTACCTCACATTAAATTCACCAAGTCTCATCACAACAGATGGCCTCAAGTACCAGACACACAGGGCCAGTTAGGAGACTAAGGGTTTCCATATCAAATACATCCGTACTATACTGATGCTGCTTTTAAACAGAGAAAAGGGGAAATAATTCAAAGTACCTTTACTTCTCTTAGCCATGACCTGGGGACCTTAGTCCTATCTTTCACTTATTTTCAATTTTCTCAATTTTGCAACATAGGCCATGATCCAGCAGAGCACTTTCAAACATGCTTTATTTTCAGATTCTAAATAATTGCTTTGAAATTTTACCTTGCGGCACGTGAATGCCCTTTTGAATGAAGACCAAAGTCTTTTACTCCCAAACATATACACAGTTTCCAGCATAAGAAGTTGGTGAATTCAGTTAATAGGAAGGAATTTCATCTTTCAGAGTGTTTTGTGATAGTTCATGCAAAGTATCGCAGTGACAACGACTTGACCATGTATTTTGCAGCTGTGCACAGTGAACCTTCATGCCCAAGCAACAGATCTGGTCTGGGACAGACCAGAAACACCCAGCTCTCCATCAGTGAGGTTCAACACACAAACTGCCTCCTTTCCTTTCCACAGAGCCTGAAGAGGTCTGCTCCAAGACACGTAAAGCATTATGAACACTCCAACTTTGGGCAATGACCAACTCTGGTGCTGATGACAGAAAAATAAATAAATAGATTTCATGTCCCTATGGTGAAGAAAGTCTCTTCTGATGGCACAGAACACAATGTCCCAAAGTCAACGTTCTGAGCTGCTGCACTCCTGTCCCAGCTGAGGGCACAGATTGGGAACAGCAAACACTGGCGGTGTTGCCATCAGCTGGAGCTGCCATGCTCCTCTCAGGGGTGGCGGCACTTCGGCAGAGCATGAAAATACCTCTGCCTTTACTGAGCCCAACACGTGAGGCTTCCTGTAGGATGTTCTGAGATCCACAGCAGCCAGGTGGCGGGAATGATTCAGCCAATTTATTTGCCATGGGGCCCCAACTGCTCCAAAATAACCCACGTGCTCCCCATGTCCAGTGGCCATGAGTGTCAGAGGGTGAGTTACAAACAGACGGGTGTCACAGGGGAGAGATGAGTCCCTTGGCAGGAAGGTTGAGGGTGACTGGTGTGATCATCAAACACCAAGAGAACCACAAGCATACATACATGTATAATATGTACAGTGGCTATATGTGGCTTTGCACCATAAAGGAAATCAAATTTTAGACCGCAGAAAATGATCAAACTCCAGAATTTTTTAGTGCGAGGTGTCTCTAAGTTGACAGTAAAAGGAGCAGGAAATGTCCAAACCTGGGCTGACTGGAGTGGTGCAGCTGTCAGCTGGGGGGTTCGTTCTTCACTTGCTTTCAGACACAAAATGCAGAAACATTCTTGTATTTTCACATGTTGTGGACAGAAAATCATCTCAGTAGTGTTTGGTTTGGTTTATACCTTTACTCTCACTCTCTTCAGCTGCTTCAACAGACTCACCAGTACCAAAAACATGGAGTTAAAGTACTGCCATGAATTCAGTCAGCAGGAAATCCCAAGCCTCTCTGTAGGAATGACCTGATCCAGACTTTCAGAGTAGACTGAGATAAGGCAGTAGAAGGAAAGCCCTGCATAGGCCTAAACACTTTCCATGTGGTTTTCAGTCCCTGGTGTGTGGTTTTTCACAAGTCTGTGGAGTACTGCTAGAGTATCTTCAAAAGTGACTAAGAATATTAAGCCCATTACCACTAAGCTCAAATTCACCACGGAGGAGGCTGAACCTCTGTTAGAAAACTATTGGGGGGTGCACAAGTTGTTAGAGGAAGAAGTTGTTAGAGTTGTTATAACCATTGTAACCTCTTGTAACCGTTACTTTGGTTACAAAATCAGAGTGCTAATGAGCCTGAGCAGCAACTGCATTCAAAATATTTACTGCTCAGATTCAAGGTATGTAGTGATGTGGGTACAGAAACTTCCCCAGGAGGCTGCATGCTGGTAAAAATCAGCTGGCCCGGATGGTGCATTAACAGACTCCTCGATATTCCAGCTGCAGGCACCTACAAACACTACATTAGGAGGTATTAATTAATGGCTTACACTGGAGGCAAAGGAGGAACTTGGGAAAGACAGGGAGATGAAGATAACAGCATCATCATCAACTGTTTTTCCCTTTGCTAATGTTCTAGACCTTGGTTTTGGAAAGACTGAAATCATTAGCAAGATTCTGCCAAAAGAAAAGTGTGCTCTTGGCATTCCTGTAAAAAGGATTGGGCTGCTTGCAATCCCAATAATTGAAAAATAAAAAACCAAAATCAAAGAGCTGTATGTTGGTGTTGCTGACTCCCCTGGTGCTGTCTGGGGTGGGAAGTGTAGAACCTTTGGGTGGGGCTCCCCCCAGGGCTGGAGAAGAGGCCACTTCAGAACAGGCATGTCACTTGGGTTGGTGTGTGCCAGCCTTGCTCAGAGAACAGGTCACCTGGGAGGTGCTACAATATTGTGGCTCCAGCAGCATCTGCACTCCTGGGGTCTTTCAGGCCAATGATGAAACTGTTGGTTCTCCTGGCTCCATGAACTAGGGAGACCACTGGGACCTTATCCACTTGATGGCCCCTTGCTACAAGAAATTCTATATCTTCTTCAGGAAACTCACCTGCAGGGATTTTAAAAGAGGAGTTTGTAGCTGAAACCAGTGTTGCCTGTGATGCAAAGCTCTGTCTAACCCTACTGGAGCTGGTATGGGGGGAACCTGCCTGCAGCCCCTTCCGAAAGTTCCAGCCAGGCAATCCAAGGGCCAAGGGGCCATTTCTCTGTGCCATGGGGTATGGGAGGATATACAAGCCCATTTAAGGATGTGGAAGATTCTCCTCTTTGGAAAAAGGGAAAAATACATTGCTGGCAACAATTGTAGTTATTCTTCTTAGAGAACAAGCAGCAATGCCCACTGTTAGTTACAAATAAGAATATTACCAATTTTTAGTCAAAATAAAATGCAAGGCAGCTGAAAACAAATGACAGTAGAACAAATTGTCAAATTATAAGCTTTATGCTAATCCTTCCAATTTGCCCTGCATGTATTTCTTAATCTTCCAGGCATGTACCTTAGGCTGCTGCACTTCTACTTTTATTTTGGTCATTTGAGGGTTTGTAATTTCTGTATGAATAGAAGTGCCTGAGGCCATGGAAATGGGGATGCAGCTGGACAAAACCAAGCAGGCACACAGACACCCCATTGGTATTTAAGCTCTATACATTGCACATGTGTCTTACTATGTACCTTATTGATGCCAAAATGTCCAAACCCACCAATTAGGATGTTCTGAAGTTTTGGATTTGTTTTAATTACATCCTCATTTCCAAGTCTGCAGGTCACACTTGACAGACATCTTTAAGATTTTCCTCTGAAATGGGAAAGGCCAGAAACCTTGGCTATTTGGTGTTAAATGGGAACCAATTTTCACTTATGGTTTGCTCTGCTTTGTACCAGGCTGTGTGAAAAACACCAGACAGACCAAGACTTGCAATAACAAGGACAAGAGCTGACAGCACAGTCTCCACAGTTCCAGCACTGATGCTGCACTTCCAGCACTGTCAAGCCACAAACCTTGCCATAAGCCTTGCCTTCTCCCAGAACATGGTGAGCTGTGCTCTGGCCTGTAGCATTTCCATAGCAGTATGCTAGGAAAATCCTGCTCTTTTGCTAAACACACTGGATTTGCACACTGCACCCCACCCCCTGTCCATACTCACTGTCGACCTGCAAGGTGTTGGACTGAAGCTGTGGGTGAAGTCGACCAAGTGACAAACTTTCACTCAGATTCTTGTGAAAAGTTAAAACATTTACCAAAACCTGCAAGAGAATAAAATATGCTCAGCAACAAAAAAAAGTGGTGAGAATAGGAGAGGCAACTTTCTGAGCATCCCACAATTTGGTGGCTCCAACATCTGCAGATGCAGCAGGAAACGATCTTCAACCATTTACCAAACTGTATGAACTATGAACACACTAAGAGGTCCTTGAAATAGGGCCTGTGTGTTGTTGGTGGAAAAGCAGGACATTTTCAGGATTGCATGGGCTTTTGGTCACATTGTTCCTGTCAAAGCAGCAGAGTTGTGTGTCTGGAACATGATGCAATCTGTAAATAAGTGTTTGTTACAGCCAAAAGCTCATCACGTGCCTTCTCCAAACAAAGTACCAGGAAGCAACGTTTGGCTTTGGTTTTGCTCTGAATAATGCTTTCCAAAAGGTAAGGAAACTGGGAGCTGTTCTTGTGCCTTTCCTTTTAGGTACAAAAAATGCAATCAAGCTGTTGGCAAGTACTTCACCTCATTACCAGTCATAACTTAAGGGGAGCTGCCCAATTTATAGCAAGTGTTGAGCAGGGAGGAATTCAATTGGGAATGCACTAAAAGGAACTTTTCACAGGGGAAAGTGTTAAAGGGTGACAGGTTACTGAAACTCTCTGAATACAAAGTGTTCCTTTTCCTCTTAATGATCCTTAAGACAAACTTTGAACAGGTATCGAATGACAAAGCCATTACAGATTTTGCCAAAATGCTTCTCCTCTACAACTATGAGTGGTGTCACCAGGAGAGTGCAAGAGAAGGAAACTGGTAGATCTCAGACATTTGAAACACCAAAAGCGTGGAGTGGTGGCATCAAAGATTGATCTGGTAATCCTGTGGCCACCAGTTTTGACACAGTCTGGGACAATTAGGAAGGGAAAGGCTGGACTGTGGGAGGGGACCCTACTCAGCTGCTCTCAGAGGACACAGTACCGACCTGGACAATGCTGCTCAAGGCTCTGTCCCCGTTGTTGGCTCCCAGACACAGGTACGTCCCACACATGCCCTCGGACGGCCTCACGATGGTGGGCAACAGGAAGGACAGGGGCCGTTTCCGAGGCTGAATGAGATTTTGCTGCAGTTGAAGAAAAGACATCCCAAAAATGTCAGAAAGCGGACTCTTTCAGAAGGAACGTGGAGCCAGTCACCCGCTTTGAAAGTACCGACCCAGCAAAGTGGGCTGGTTTTACAATACATAAGGCAGCACTGAAAGCCACCAGTATAGGCCTGTAATTGTTTCTTTCCAAGACCTGAAAATTGCTTTGCTGCTATCTGTTACTTTTTAACCTACAGAGCAACAATTCATTAAGAGAGTCTTCAATTTAAGTGCACACAGTTGCTTAAAGTAGATTGGAACTGCAAGGAAAGTAGGTAACAGAATCACTGGATAAAACTGCATTAAAATGATAACTGATACACATGGAGCCTTGTGTTTCTTTCAATAATGAAAAAATAGCAGCCTTCTACATACTATTGTCTCTCAGTTATTAGTAAGGCATTAAATAGCCTCCCTGTTGTGAACATGAGAATAAAATTGAAAAAAATAAAAGACACAGGTAGCCCAAATAAAGAATTTGTTGTGTCATTCATTACCGGCCTGGGAATTGAGTGGTTCATAGTTTTATTTTGCCAGGAGAAGTCTAACATCTGGCTGTTTAGGAGGATTCCAGAGGGTGTTATTATTCCACTGCCAAAGGGACGATTCAAAGAACTGAAAAGAAACACAAGGAAATCTCATAAAAATCATCCCAGAGATTTTTGTACACCTTGAGGCTTTCAGGGCTCCAACTTTCCACCCTATCTTGGCTTGATAGAGACTCTTTGGTTGTTCTTTAGGGCTGGTTAGATGTGAGGAGTGACAGTTTCCATGTACTTAGGACTGGGAACCATGTGGGCCACAGCAGCTCTGGCCCTCTCTGTGTTTAAGGATTCCCTTCAGTGTGATGGATCTGCCTCCATGCCCACATGAGTCCTCAGATTTGGCCATCACCTCTTCCCCAGGGAGCAAAGTCAGGTGCCTCCAGCCCTGTTTCACTGTGAGAGAGCTATGGGATTGCACAGGGCAGAGCAGCACCACCCCACACATCTCCACTCCATCTTCCCCATTGCTCTGTTGCAGGACTAACTGGGACAGAGCAGCCCAGCCACTCCAGGGCTGGTCCCATCCTGTTCTGCTGAACCTGCTTTCTGCTCCCTGCTCCTGCCCCTTGAGCACACTGTGGAGGGAAGAAGTAAATCCTTTACCTCACAACTGCAACGATGAAGTCGTCAGGTCCCATGACAAGGACCTGGCTGGCAGCGGGGCCGCTCTGCACGGAGGAGTGAGGGATGCGGAGATCGGACGGGAACGACTGGGAGTCATTAATCAGCTGGCGCAGGGAATTGGCTTCTGATTTACTTCAGCAAGGAAGGAGGGAGAGAGGGAAGCAAGGCATGAGCCTGGGAAGCTGGACATCTGCTCTCTCTGCAGCGTACAGCTACACACTGTGTAGTGCAGTGTGCCCTGAGGAGCTGTGCTGAGCACAGGAACTCCTCCGGTTCACCCCATGGAAGGAGACAAGATGGCTCAGTCTGCACAGAGAGGCAATGCTGTGGACCTTTGAAGGCTCTGTCTACCCATGTTTACCTCTATCAGGAGTAAATCCATCCCAAAGGACAAGGTGGCGTTCCCAGCTGAATGCAAGTCCTCAGAAGGAGGGCAAGTCAGGACCAGCTCTGGCCACCAACCATGGCTAAACCTGGCTCTGAGGTGGAAGGCTGGGCTGAAAGCCCAGGCCTGGCCTCTCCCACACATCTGGGTGTTCTGCAAGGCACCAACCACTATGGCGGGGCAGGGAGAGCAGAAATGGCTTTTCCAGCCATGCCCATGCCCATTGTCATGGCCGTTTGTCTGACCCACGGAGAGGGAATGCTTAGAGGTGTGAGAAAGTGGGAGGAACCCTCAGGCTCAAGCTGAATTCAGGAAACCTCTGTGAGGACATGCCGTGACCCATCCCCAGAGCCCTGGGGCATCAGCTGCAATCTTTGTAGAAGCGTGAGCCTTGGGCTCAAGGACTGACCTTAGTAAAAGAGAGAAAAAGCTCAGGGCAGAGCAAACCCAGGGATTATATCCAACCACACATCTTGCTACTGTCACTGTGCCAGTCACCTCAGACCTACCTCACCATCCCTTCTGCTGTGTGAGTGACAGACATGTCATCAGACGGGTCTCCCAGGTTGCTCGCCAGACTCAGGGCTATTTTTAATGTCTAAAGAAAGAAAGGAGGAGAGAAGAGAAGGAGGAGAGGAGGAGGAGGAGGAGAGGAGGAGGAGAGGGGAAGAGTGGGGAGGGAGGGAAGACAAAATGTGCGGGCAGAGCTAAGCGTATCCAGAAGTGTTTGTACAATCACAGAATCACAGAATAGTTGGGATGGAAGGGACCTTAAAGATCATCTCATTCCAACCCCCTGCCATGGGCAGGGACACCTTCGACTATCCCAAGTTGCTCCAAGCCCCGTCCAACCTGGCCTTGGACACTTCCAGGGATGGGGCAGCCACAGCTTCTCTGGGCAACCTGTGCCAGGGCCTCATTACCCTCACAGGGAAGAATTTCTTCCCAATATCCCATCTAACCCCATCTTCTGTCAGTAGGAAGCCACAAGTGGAACATGTCTGGCAGGAGCTGACACCCAGCTCAGTGCTTCAGCTTCAGTGCCAGTTGGCAGACAGGGTCACCAAGATGCCACTTACTTTCTATTTCCATCCCAAGTGGTCATCACAACAGCAGATATTAGACTGAATCCCAGTGAGACAGTGGCTCCTGGGCTCATTGCTGCCTCTGGATGCCAGCTCTGCTCACCAGCTGCTACCTAGCTCCTAGTTGTAAGCCTCCAAAGTGTTTGAACAGAAAGTAATAGTTCCAGCACACTTCAGGAAATGATGATGTGAAAGGAGGAAGGCAGCTGGTTTCTCAAACATGCAGAACCCTGCCTAAGCCAGTTGATTAAAAATGGGAAGATGCAATTTCAAAAGACACCGTTTATCCAGCCTTAGGATTACATCGTAGCAATAGGAGCCACAAGGAGCAAGGCTCATCAGCCAAGCCAGCCTGTGCTGAGCAGAATCACACTCGACTTTCAGCTTGCAGGTCATGCCATGGTCAGTCAAGATTCAAGACAGTCCATTCCTCTGCAGGCAGACAGTGAGGTGTGACTGTGGTTTGGAATGTGCCACAGAGCAAGAGCTTCTCCTCAGTTATCTCCTGGTGTGTAGAGTGCAGAACACGACTAACTTCTGGAGAAGTGCTTGCAGAACTTCCTTAACTTCTGGAGAAGTTAATCCTCCACCGAGCAGTCTCCAGACCATCGCACCATGCAGGGATGTGCAAGGGCTTGATGGCCAAGGAAGAGCTCCACTGAAACAAATAGAGCATGTCCACCCCTCTGTCACAGGTTAAGGACATCTTGGTCGTGGCTGTTCCAGGGCTGGACACTTGGTGCTGGCCTAGCACTGAACCTCAGCCACCTGGTCATGTGTGATCCCAAGTAACCAGGGTTACACAACTCCTGAAGTGACTGCCTTTGATCTGGAGGTTGCTGTTCCAGGACAACCAACAGGTGAAACTCTTGGCCTGGTGCAAATGCAGATCAAATAGACTCACCCAAAGCTTCCTGAAGACAGCTCAAAATAAACAGGTGAGTCAAACTTCTGTGCCTTTGCAAAGGCCTGGCAATGTGTAACACCTCCAGTTGTTGCATTTCTGCTGAGAAATAATAAATTCCAAGCTTCCACTGTCCCATCTGCTAGGAGGATGTGGTTAAATCCTTGATTAAAATTCCCAACTTGTAAAGCTCAGCTGTGGTTCTGCAAAGCATCTCAGAGCACAACTCTGCTTACAGAGTAGGAGCCAAAGCAATTGACTGACCTCCTGGGTAGCTGCAATGTTTTAGTAGGGGCTGACAGTCCTAAATACTGGAAAAGTTCTGGACCACAGAGATCATGAAGTGGGCAAAAATGTAAATATTTTTTTAAAATATGAAGTATTGGGTCAGTTTTCCTTGTCATCACCATGCATCGGCTTTTGCTTGCAGCACTCCTTGCAGTGCCCTCAGGTGCTCTAGAATGGCCAGGGCCATTGGAGCTAAGAGGTGGAGGAAGTAGATGGAACCACCCTCAGGTGCTGTAGGGTCATTCTGAAGAGATGATGGCACGTAGGCAAAAGCCACAGTTTGTTCTGATAAAGCTCTGCCTAAGCAAGAGAGAGCTCAGCTGAGCAGGAGGCTGAGACAGCAGCTCTCTGAGACTGCAGCACCACTCAGTTTTACACCTTAGCAGTCTATTTGCTCACTCTCCAGTGGGAATTGCCTACAAATATTTCTGTACAACGAAGGAATAAATAAATTATTCTCTAGCAGCACAAGCAATTCAGCCAATTATTAACCTCTTCCTACCTCTGCTATCCAGTGCAAGTTATTTCCCCTGGATCCTTGCCTTGTGATGTTAAAACCCTCGAGGATGTTCAGTGCTGTGATCAGTGCAGGACCTGCATGTGGAGGTGGGGGGCTGAAAACAAGGTGATCTGTGGAGGGAAGAGAGAAATGAAGCTGATTTTGCCAGATACTGTCCAGTTAGAACACTCTCTAAGCTAGTGTCCTTGAGGACAGGGAGGTTTTTCCAGATTCAAGGGGAAATAACAGAAAGCAATATGATTTGAAGAGGATTTCTCAGAACATTTGTTGTATCTTTTTATTTAAGAAGGATTAAAAAAGCCTGAATAGGAATGCTTTTTTAACATCTGAAGTTCTTATTGGTTGGCTGTGGGTTTCTGGACTCCAGTATGGAAGAATGGAGATAGAACCATCAAATCATGAAATGGTTTGGGTTGGAAGGGACCTTAAAGCTCATTCAGCATCAACCTCCTGCCTGGGTAGGGACACCTTCCACTAGCCCAGGTTGCTCCAAGCCCCATCCAACCTGGCCTTGGACACTTCCAGGGATGGGGCAGCCACAGCTTCTCTGGACAACCTGTGCCAGAGCCCCAACACCCTCACGGAGAATAACTGCTTCCTAACAGCCACTCTATAACTCTCCTCTCTTAGTTTGAAACCACCCACCGTTCTCCTGCCACTATCTGCCCCTGTTAAAAGACACTTTCCCTCTTTTTTATAAGCCCTCTTTAAGTACAGAAAGGCCATGTATAAAATGGGTTTGCAGCAGAGTAAATACAGGGATTGCTAGAAAAGAAAGACATTTTAGAAACTTTTTACATAAAATCAGCTTTTCTCCCTTGTAGCTCAAGTTTGGGAACTGTCTTCACTTGTAGGTGCCAGCCAATGGTCCACCTTCTTATGGAGATATTGCATGTGACCATGTTGCATCTTCACACTTTAACACACTGTCAAAATACCATCAGTCACTATCATGGGAAAAACCATTTCAAAATGCTGAAAACCTTCTGAAGCCACAGTGCATCACTGTCAGCATGTAACAGCACGAAACTCCCTGGAAGGACTCTCTGCAGACACCTCAGTACAGCTTTGACTTCAGCTCTTAGTAAATACTGTTGGCACCTCTTGCCAGATGGAGAAAATTTTTATGTGGAGTTGCATTGCAATGGGTCAGGGTTTACCTCGATAGACTGTGTGGACGGGATCCTCCACTGTGACGCTGTAGTTGCTGAAGTCTTCCTCCACCAGGACTCCTCCATAGTTGTGGACCTGCATGACAGGAAAGCAGCACAACCTGAGCAGGCTGGGTCAAGGCTCTCTATGCTCCTCATGCTGGCCCAGGGAGACTCATACCTCACTGTCCACCAGACACCATTGAGATTCCCAAGCCAGGTGTCAGGTTCCTTAGGATAACCTGCAAATCTGTGCTTTCGTGGCCTTGTTGGCCTGGCTCACTGTTCACCACCATGGGAAGGCTCTGCAACTCACCCACCCCGGGGGTGCTCTGAAGACATTCTGCCTGCCCAGGAAGATGGGAACTGACACTGCCCTCTCTGCCCTGGGTGACAAGCACGAGTGTGTTAAGGGTTATGAAGCACTTAAACACTGCCAGGATTAGAGTTATATATGGATCCAGGAGAGAAGGAATCTGGGTGTAGTAGGCGGCCATCACTAGAAATCTCAATTAATAAAATCACAATTCCCATTCTATTTGAAAGTATTTCAGGTGACTGTGGGTCTGCTGTAGCCCTGGTCTTCCTGTAAGACTCCCCTAGAGGTACAATTTACCAGGATTGGTAATTTTCATGAACACAATAAAGATGGGTGTTTCCCTCCTCTGCAGATCCTCAGTTGCTGAGTCATGATGGAGATGAGGTAGGACCACAAGAGGGTGGTCAGGCACTGGAACAGGTTCCCCAGAGCACTGGTCACAGCCCCAACCCTGCCAGAGCTTACGGAACATTTGGACAATGCTCTCAGGCACATGGTGGAATTGTTGGGGTGTACTGTGCAGAGCCAGGAATTGGACTCAATGATCCTTGTAGGTCACTTCCAACTCAGGATATTCTGTGATTCTATGATTCTATGGCCCGCACTCTGATGATCTTAATCTCCCCTAAAGAAGGTAACAAACTGTCAGCCTACAGGTGCTCCTGGGCTCACGGGCCAACTCCTTACTTCCAACTAGGAGAAGCCACACACTGATGAGAGGTACTGCTGGGGTGAGTTGCTGCTCTAAGTCCTCTGGATTCTCATCCAAAAAAGGACAGGAACAAACCACCTGTGCATGCTCTGATCTCTAACGTAGCCAGCTTACTTGGCAGCCAAACTCCTCTGGCGTAACTGGATGAATCACTGCAGTAGGAAAGCTAATGCAGGGCATGTTGTGGGGCCAGCATGTCAAACCACCCCAAAGCTGCTAACGATGACTCTCCTACTAGAGATCCCCATTTCCTTCCAGAGAAAAGGCTGACTGAACCCAAAGGCTGTGCTGAGCTGCCAGTGCCTATGCCAGGAGCTGCTTCCTTGGAGCCTGGCCAGAAGGGACCAGGGCAGAAGGAGCAGGATGGCACAGAAAGGGAGGAAACCCCAGTCAGCCACACACTGCAGGCACCACCTCAAATTCCCCAGAGAGCACTTTTTTGCACCTGTGCCTGGAAGCAAAGTGTGGGGTGTTTTGGAGCAGTGCTTGATTTCACCACATGGATGTCCTCCCTGTGCTGGAACAATAAACACTGTGGGAAACCAGCACTTTGCAACCAAAGCTGGAATTGTGCCCTGAATCCCAGCGCTTGCCAGGGTCTTTGCTATAGCAACCCTGGGCCTCGCTTCTCCATAGAGAATTTGTGCTTCCCTGCATCAGCCCCCAGGTCAGAGGAACGTGGTGACAAAGCAAGGTTTAACTGTGAAGACGCTCACAAGTATGGCACTTTTCCTGTTCCTCATCCTTCACCTCCGCTGTGGCCCAAGTGAACTGTAGATTTCCAAGCACAGAGCTCACAAATGTCTAAGGCTTGAGTGGCATGAACCCATTCCAGATTACTCACCAGATGCTGAAGGTGCATTGCTTGGACCATAGTGATTGGAAAAAAGTGCTGCCAACCACCCTGACTGCAGCCACACAGGTATAAAAGTTGCTGTTTTGGTTTTTGGGTTTTTTTTAAACAGAATAATTTGTTTGTCGTTGATATTCTTTCCAGAGCACATGTAGCAACAGGAGTTAAACTAGGGCAACCTCATGTGGGACCAAGCCTGCCTAATCCCCTGCTTACAAGGCTGAGTTTTATTTTTAAATCATCCTTGAGTCTGTATCTTATAGTCCCATTAACGACAACAACAACTTGCTTTTCAACAGTGGGGCACCTCTAATTCTGGGGGAAAAGGGGTTGCCACTCAAACCAACACAGCCCAGAGGGGGTCTTCAAATTGACTTTTTTCCTCAAAAAAACAGTCTGTCCCGGTTATAGAGGAATTGAAGGTTTCACTTCTGTAGGCTGTAGCAATTGCCTGTGTGTCACTTACAGCACTGCAGGGACAGACACAGGGACAGAAAAGGAAAAGGGGGTTCCATGCATCTGTCCTCATCAGTGTGCTGACACTTGGCTTATCTCCAGGTTGTCACCTTGAGCAGGTAGGAGCCCCAGCCCGGTAGAAGACAGAGACAGTCCTGGCTCACCTCAGAGATCATCTCCTGGGTCAAGTTTCCACTGTAAAAGGTTGATGCCCCTTCTGCTCCCACCAGCTGCAGGATGGCCGCGAGGTCCAGGCGCCGGACGAACATGCCAGGCAAGAGGGGCTGCCCATCCGGCAGGAAGAGCTCCCGGAATCGGTCAGAGTAGTTCAGGTCCTTCAGTTCACTCAGGGCTTTGGCTGTAAGTGAGAAAGGGAAAGACATCCAGAAAGAACAGGGATCAGGAAGGCAGAGGGGACCTGGAGTCACCGTGAACCTGATGAGAATGTCGGGGGCTTGCTGCTGCCTCCAGCCACATTGGAAAACTAGAGGGAGGCTGGATCATGGATCCATTGGAGATGGGAATGAAATGCAAAGAAACCTGACTGTCGTTCCCTGCCTGACCCTGGGTGCTGCCTGGTGTGGACTGCTCGGACCCGGCTCTGGCCAGCCATGGCAAAGGGCTCCAGTTTTGCTGCCACCATGCTCTGGCCGTGGCTTGTGCATTGCTGAGCTCCCAACATCATCCATCTCCAGGTCCAAAGAGCCTTGATTTCCCAGGAGTAACCACCTACATCCCCAGCTGCCTTGCACCCCAGAGCAGTGGCCAGTGGGCTGCCCTGTGCTGAGCAGTCACCTTTGGTGCCCCATCAGGTGCTCACCCAAATCGTGTGTGACATTAAAGCCATTCTGGGCGACAGCGGCTGCGAGGCCCAGCAGTTCGGACCACGGGAGTCTGCAAAGGAGAGAGGATAAGGAGAAACATATCTTGGAGGGCTGCAGTGGGGCAGGATGGGGGGAAGCAAGTGCAGGGCTCAGCTCTGCAGTCAGGGGTTCCTAAAAGACTAGGCTGTGGGGCCAGCAGTGGCCAAAAGGAGCACTGAGCTTTCAGTGGTTGTTTCTTCTTAACAGGATCACGTCAGTGCTCCAGGATGTGCACCAGAGAGGAACGGCAGTGCACAGACAGGGGAAGGGACATCTCAGGAGCAAAATCTCAAGCCAGCCTCTGGCCCTGAGCAAGTCATCCAGGCCCCTCCCTTCCAGTCCCCAGAGGACACTAAGGACAGCCACAGTTCCTAGGATCCAGCTAAAGAGAGAATAAAAATAAACAGACCTGCATGGAAATGTGCTGCACCTGTGTATAAGAGAACATTTATTATCTGTCTTGTTAGACAGAACCTCACTTTGCAGAAAACCTGACCAAGCTGAATTCTTTTTTTTTGTACACAAAGTACCAAAAAACGAACCACTTTTTCAACACAAGCCTCCAAGTATCCCTTAGACAATGGTTTTGACTGGTGGCTTCGAACACGGTCTGATGGCAAGGCCTCATTTGCTCCCAGATCCCCAGCAGCGACCCCAAGGCACAGCCTGTGCCAGCCTCATGTCTTACCTGCCATGTAACTGATGTGCCTGGTGCATTCCTTGTATCATGCCTGGCACCCCCACGAGCAGACCTGGCTTTAAAATAAGGACAAAAAGGAACAGTAATCTCCTTTTCATAAGGACACAGGACATGGTCTCCAAATGCAAGTCAAGAAGATGCAAGTCATGTTCGCTTTGGAACTATCTGCACAGTCAGGAGAGGGGAAGAGGTCTGTAACAACACAATTAGGGAATAAAAGGTTTTGGAAGGAAAGAATCAAATTCAGTCCTGTTTTCAACCCAGTTTGGCCAAGAGAAATAACTTTGCAGGACGACCTGAGATTATGCTCCTTCCTGGAGCTCTTGTTCTCTTGGTTCCCCCGTGCCAGAGGGACATCTTTTTACTCCTCAAGCCCCGCAGGCATTTTGGGGCTGAAAAAGCAGTACTTTCCCTGGATTCTCCATGTCTGTAGGGCCCAGGAATTCCAATGGTGAGAGAGGCCTTCTGTTGCTTTGATGGGCATCTTCCCTCTCAGCCTGAAGGTTGAGGGAAGGAGAGCTGGAAACAGCAGCCCTGAAGGGATGGCTGTGGGACACTGATCCTCACCTTGGTGTCCTGCTGCAGGTCCCCTTCCAGCGGGATGCCCAGGGGAGCCACCTCACGGAAGTCGATCACCCAGCTCCTGTTCTTGCGGATGTCATGGACCAGCATCACCCCACCCCTGCAGCGAGAGGGGCGTCAGGGCATGGCACCAGTTGTTCCTGCAACAGCTGCTGCTGTAGAGCCAAAATTAAGAGGGCGGGTGCCACTGGGGCCAGGGTCAGTCACAGTGCGGCAGGTCACTGTGGCAGGTCACCAGCCCCAGCAGGGTGCCAGGGTGGCCAGCAATGTGGGGAATACTGCTCTACTTCCCCAGAGCACAGACCAGGACAGCCAAGGCAGCTATGGGACACAGGCAGCCCTGTGCTGAACCTGGTGAGGTTGGATAAGTCCCTGCCAGCCTGGCTCTGTTCCACTGTCAGGTGGGGACCATCTGGGATTTTCTTTCTAATCTGAGCAGTTTTACAACAAAAGAGGGATTTTGTTTATACCAGCAATGGGTGGTGCAGCTGGAGCAGGTATCAGATGGCCGTGGTTTATGCAACGCTCGTGAGCCCTCCTGCAGCGCCAGGAGCACAAGGCTCACCTGGATGCCACACTGGGGATGAAGGTGGGAAGAAGGTCATCCCTTGCTGCCATGCCTCCCTGACAGCTGCCTGGAGCTGGCACTGGACCCCAGCCTGAGGAGCAGAGCTTACGGAAGGGAGAACTCGGACTCTGAAAGCACTGGGACTGAGGCTGGGGTGCTGCCAGCTCCTGCCAGGTTGAACACGGCTTGGAGCAACCTGATCTAGTGGAAGGTGTCCCTGCCTATGGCAGGGGTATGGAATTAGACGAGCTTTAAGGTCTCTTCCCTTTCTGGGATTCTATGAAACCATTTGCTTGAGGACAACTGTAGGGGACAGCACAGGGTGAGTGACCAACACTTACCCTCCAAGCCCTGAGGTGTGGGGGTTGACGATGCCCGCGCAGAGGGCCGAGGCAATGGCTGCATCTACCGAGGAGCCCTGCCTGCTGAGCACCTCGGTGCCCAGCGCCGTGCAGGGCGCAGCGTCTGTCACCACAGCGCCACGGTGGAAGAGCTGCCAGAAGAGCAGAACAGTTGTGCCTGGGCAGCAGTGCTGGTGCAGCCCAGATCTTCACCCAGCAATGTGGGACCTGAAGCCACTGCCAAGGTCGTGGCTGATCCGCATTTTAAGGTGCCTTCAAATGCTGGTGGGAGCCACATGTCCCTTGTTCCAGGGCAGCTGTGTGTAGTCACGCCATCAGCTCAAACATGTTTCAGCAGCAGACATGCTAAGATGGGGAGGCCACATCTGCTCCTGTCTTCCTCAGCCCCAGAGCAGGGTTGTCCTAACCCTCAAGAGCAATGGGTGACCAATGGGGGCAGTCATTGTGCTGCAGCCAGGTGGTCACTGGGAATGGGAACACAGCTGCAGAGAATGCAGTGTCCCCCTAGAACCACAGTTTGTTCTCATCCTTTCCCAGTGCCCACGCCAGTGCTAATGCCATCACAAGATGTATTAAAAGGTTAATTTTAACCCAGTGGTACAAATTGCAGCATCTCAACATGAGCCAGGGTGGCCTGGGGAAGTGTGAAGACAGAAGGGCCATGGCAGCACATGGACAGGGTGATGGTGACTACTGGCTACCCATGATCCTTTCCAGACTGCAGTACTTGGCAGATGTTCTACAGGAAGATCCAAGCCCATGGCCATGATGCCTTTGTTCTGCAAGAGAGCACTGGGCTGTGGAACACATTAGCAGAAGGTTCACTTCTGTTTTCAGTTATTTCTCTGCTTGGTCCTGGATGGATCTTCAAGAGAGAATCTCGGTATTTATGCCCATAATCCATAAAGCACTCTCTCTAAGTGGACAAGAAGTCTACATAAGGATTGTTTTTGGAAAGCACTCACACCTGGCTCAAACCCTAGCTGGAGTCATGGCAGTGGGGCAGTGGGTTCCTCCCAGCAGCACCCCAAAACCTGCCTGGCACAGTCCCCCACAGGGCAGGCACCGAGCCCAGCCTGGCTCTCCAAGCACAACCCCCAGGCACAGGAAAAAGCTTTCAAGACAATTTGGGGTAGAACCGCACAGAGACTCAGCACTCAGGACCTGGCTGACACTAGCTGTGGCTCACTGGTACTCACCCTGCCAAACTGCCAGACAGGAGAAAAGTTAGGGAACTCCTCCTATTTTCAGAGCCAAAGCCCAACTATAAAGCCACTGTTTTGTCTTACCTGAGGGTCCCCAAAATAGATCTGCATGATGAGGGCCACTGTGACACCTGTGGCGAAGGTCAGGCAGGCGGTGATGATGACAGTCAGCCCATCCTGCCGGCAGCTGCAGTCTCCAGAGAAAGGGTCCTTGCTGGTCTCCTGGAGAGGGGACACGTCCTGGCTTCCCATCTCTGAGGAGGACGAGGGCAGGCGCTGGAGACGCGCAGACTTCAGGAAGGAGTCTGGGTCTTTGTGGGAGGGAGAAAACAAGTGTGAGTTATTGAGAAACTTGGGACTCTTATTGCAGTGTTTACCCAGCACTAACATTACACGGAGCCCCTTCCAGCATGGCTATCACCTTCCCTATTGATCACAGCTCTCAAAAACCTTTCTGGCTCAGATGCTGCTTTAGGTCATTTTACTAATCCCTTGGTTTAGCTCTAGTTATTCCAAACTGACTTCCCTAGAGATTAAGAGGGACAAAAAAAACCCTGAATTTTGCTCCATTTCAGTCCATTCATCAGTCTTCAGTGATGGGCCCACAGTTACTGCTCCACTTGAAGGGGTTCTTAACACAGCACTGACTTGCAAAGAGGTCTCTGAAATGCAACAGGACTCAAGAAGAGGAAATTAAGATAGAAAAAAAAAAATCCAGCAGCTTTATGTGGAGCTGTGTTTAAGCTAAAGCCCCTGAGCAAAAGAGGCAAAGCAAAACATGTGGCCTGGGCACAGAAAGTACCTCTAGGGAAGCATGGCAAAGTGAGGGCAAAGAGGAGCAAACCTGCAAACTGGAGGCCTCAGGACAGCCACCTGTTCCGACAGCAGGAAGAACTCTGCTTTAATTCCTTGCTTCCTTTGGCAGATGAAGCCCACTGTGAAATGAAGCCACTTGCCCAATGCCTGGCTCCAAGATGGCAAAGCAGTGGGGCAGGGCTTTGCTGGGCAGCAAACACAGCTCAGCAGAAAAAAAACGTCTTTTTTTTGCTCTGAAAGATGCCTTGAATCTCTGCAAACATCAGCTGCCACCCTTGTGGCTGGGAGGACGCCTGAGCATGCCTTGCCTGTCCCAGATCACTGCCAGGCACACGGAGCTGCTGGGGCAGCTGTGAGGACATGCCCATCCCTGCAGGGCACTGTAAGAGACCAAGCGGCTCAGGGCGTCCTCCAGGGCTCCTGGATGAATCTTTTCATGGGTTGCAGTGCCCTGCACACCCGTGGTGGGAAAAAGAGGAGCACCAAGTGGAAAAGACAAGATGAGAAGCTTGTCCCTTCATACAGGAGGTGTTTCCTGGGTTTGGAAAGGGAAGCCTGCGTTCCCAATCACCCTGTCTGCCTCTCTGTCTGCTCTGGCAAGTGGTGTCACCCTGGGGACTGCCAACCCAGTCCTTGCCATGACATTAGCAAGGTCTCCTGGGTGCAGCTCTTCTGGGGCCAAGGAGGGAGGTCGTTTTAGTTTCAATGATGGTGCAAGCAGAAGCAAACACCCCACAGTCAGGGAATACCCGCCCTCAGGGTGAATTTAATCTCTTTCATGCTGTGGTGGTTTAGGAGTGCAACAGGGAAAGGCTCAGCTTTCCCAGCCTGCACCTCTGAGCACACACTGAGCCCCTCACTGGCTTGTTTGGTCTCAGTGAGTTGGGCCTGCAGCATGTGGGCAGAGCAGGAGGACTGGTTGGTGGCTCCAGGTGGGAGCCACAACTGGCCTAGCACGGGATACTATTGGGGAGGGATGTCACATACAGCCCCTGGCACACCCTGCCCAATCCCTCCTCCCTCCAGGACACGGTCCCTCTGCTCTGCTCCTGTCGCTCTGGTGACAGGCCAGCCCAGCACAAGGGGACATGAACACCCAGGGAGCAACTGTGGGAGAGGGCAGGCCACGACCCTCCCACCAGACAGAAGTAACTTCGCTCGCCACCACAGACATCCCAAATGGCCTTAGTCTCTTAGTGTCTCTGTGACCACTGGTGCTGCGTGGGGACAGCAGGGCCATGGTTTGGGGCCAGGAACGGCTGGAAGAGCTCAGTTGGGAGCACTGGGGGCCAGGAGCAGCCTGCATAGACAATGTGCAGGTACCCATCCCACCGATGTCCACACTTTGAAAGAGAAGCCACCAAACCTGGCTTGGCTTTCGTGAGGGCTGTGAAGATGTGGCTTTGGGGAACTGGAGGCAGCTCAGCTCTGGAGCTGCTGCAGAGGGGACAGCAGAGACTGGAGCTGCCCGCAGGCTCTGACCTGTGGAGGACAGCCAGCTCCTGCAAAACAGTGTTGGACAAGTGTGTTTCCATGTTTCAGAGGAGTAGGAGCCCCTCCGGCGACCCTATCTGTGGGCACCAGCACAGCCAAAACCACACTGAATTCTGGGTATGAGACAAGAGGCCTCGTGCTCCCAGAAGAGCTGTTCCCATGCACCTGTATGCAGCGGCTTTATCCACATGGCACCCGAGGGCACAGCGTGAGAATGGGCAATGGGTGCTTCACCTGCGAGCACCGTGGGACGGGGCTGTGCAAACATGGGCCTGGGGGCTTGGGGGCTGACAGGCAGGCAGACTGCAAAGCAGCTCCGGGAGGGGAAGGGCAGCTCTGTGGGGAGAAACATGACATGGGGAGAAACATTTCTCTCAGCTATGGAAGAGGAAGCAACCAGTTAAAAGCAGGCAGAGGGTTTTCTCACGGATCAAAGGATCACCTGACTTTATTCTAGCCGAACACCGGCGGAGAGATACCCAAGGAGCACCCCAGGGGACGGAGGGATGACGACAGAGCATCCCAGATGGAGGGATGCCCAAGGAGCATCCCCGGTGGCCACGCACGAGCGGTCCAGGCTGGCAGGCCAAGCTGGCCGTGAGAGCCGGTCGGTCAGGCTCNGAGCCGGGCCGAGAGCCGGGCCCCCCCTCGGCCCTGCCCCGCGCCGGGCGGGGCCGCGCTCCCGGCCGAGCCGCCGGGGAGCTGGGTCCGGGATTCCTTAGTCCTGCCTCCAGGAGGCTGGAGGAGTTGTCCACGGGGCTTTTGTGTCGGCGCTTAATGAAGGCAGCCTGTAGCGGGGGGCTCCCATGTGCCATGTCAG
>VWZF01005587.1:67737-86746 GCA_013396755.1 Sclerurus mexicanus
GAGGAAGGGGAAGGAGGAAGGGGAAAGGGAAGGGGGAAGGGGGAACGGGAAGGGGGAAAGGGAAGGGGGAAAGGGAAGGAGGAAGGGGAAGGAGGAAGGGGAAGGCCTCAGGCTGGCAGAAAGGCCGGGCAGAGCCCCCGTGCTGCCCCCAGGTGCCGGCGCGCCGGGACCTGCTGAGCCTGGAACGGGCGCCACGTGGGGATGCGGCCCGACAGCCTCACCTGCGGCACCCCGGCACCCCGCCAGCCCCGGGCAGGCCCTGGAGGCTCCGCAGTTGCCCCCGGTGGCACGAGAGCCCTTGGGACACACAGGTGCTGCAGCTCTTACCCGGTTATTTGAGCGGACACTGCAGCAGCCGAACACAGGGCGGCTGCGCGTAAAGTAATGACGTGTGGAGTCCTAAAAATTTGACTCATTTTTATATTCTTGCTTTCCAAAAGCAGTGGTACTCAAACCAGTTGCACTCATAATGGAAAAACTTATTGAGAATTATTTCTGCGTGGTGTGGGCAGGATATTTGGTTGGGATTGACTCTCAGTTATCCTCTTCAGGGTGTGATTATGTGGGCATAATATGAACTTCATATTTACTGTTAAATAAAAATCTGTACTATTGACTTTGGCATATGGTCTCATTTGCACCTTAATTTGGGCAGAGGCATCTCTCTAATAATTTTAAAGAACCTGATCATAACACACCTTGCTGCTGATTCCAACAGGACCCGGGACCTTCTGGGGCACACTGACTCTCCCTGGGCCATATGGAGTTGGCACAGGGGGCAGGCAAGCAAGTCCTTGTCCCAGGCCCCTGATCACTTCCAGCCAAGGCCATGTGATTTAAATACAGATTACTTATACAAGATACTTATGGACTTCAAAAGTATCTTGCCCTGCTCCAGCCATCAAGTCTCTGATTACATACCCAGCCCCTTGGGCATTTGCCCCATGGCAGAGGCTGATCCAAGCCAAGGGACCCACATAACACTGGCAGGAAGCGGACATGCAGTGGAGGGTCATCTCTGTCTCCGGCAGATCCTGTGCCTCTGCCCCCACACCATGACAGGGCCAGGTCACACCTGTCCTGGCTCCAGCCTCGCTCCTGGGACACTCCTCAGCTGCCTGGGCCGTGCAGCCCCTGGTGCTCTGTGATGGACACACCGGGAGCGGGGCGAGGGGACAGCTGCTTCTCTTCCAGGCCTCAGGAGGTGTCCAGGCACTGAGGAGTGTCACTGTTCCCAGCTCTGTGCTCCTCCCCCAGGCCACTTCACAGGGGTAGAAACATTTGCACAATGATGAAACACCTGGATCAGGGAACTGATCTAAAATTCACATGCAAAAAAAATGTCTTGTTTTACTCTATTTGCCTGATCCACTGTCCAGAGAAAAACAAATTAAATTTGGACTTGAAAGGGTCAGAAGGAAGCAAAAGAGGTGCCAGAGTGTCCTGAGGGTACAAACAGGTAAGGGATGGGTGTTGGTAGACACTTGGAAGTGGGGGAGAAGGATGACATGGAGAGCCCTGGGCACAGGCAGGGGAAGGCAGGAAGAGCTGGGTGATGGCTCAGCAGCAGCCCCTTACGTGCACACAGCTGCAGAGCCTGCAAAGCCTGCGAGGAGTTGACATGTCCATGCTGCCTCTTCCCTCTGTAGGGGCCCAGCCTGACACTTGTCCCTTGGTGAGGAATTTGGGCTCAGAGAGGGACAGTGGCCACCCCGGGGTGGCTGAAGGATGGTCCTGCTCCTGACAGGCTCCTGGAGCACCAAGACCGCACTGACGCCAGGATTCTCCTCCGGCACAGAAAACCTCGGGACCAGCCACAGGGTGGCAGCTCGGGCTGGCTGACTCCTGGTTCTCTTTTTTTTTTTTTTTCTCTTTTTGTTTTTTCTCTTTCCTTACATTTTCATTAAAAAGACAAACCTTCTGGGGCCCCCCTGTTCAGCTCATGGGCAGGGCAAGGGTTCTGTGGTCTCCTTACCTCACCTCTGCCTCAACACTGCACGCGGCAGCACTTCCAGCCCCATTCCTGCATTTGGCCGGCTCCTGGTCCCGCAGCCTGTCTTTTGGAGGGGCTGCAGGCAGGTGCCTGCAGGACTGTGATGAGGCTCAGGGTTGCTGATGGGAAGGAAAGGTGAGCAGAACCTGCTGCCAAGGAGAGGTGTCTCAGGGTCGGTGCCTGTCCTGCCTCGGGTGAAGGGTAGGAGCTCCCCATCCCTGTTCCTCCAGTCTCGGGATCCCTGCTTGGGAATGGGGCAGCATTCTGGCTGGTCTCTGCTCCAGGCCACTTTGTAGAGGCCCTTTGAGGGGCTGGTTGACTGGGTCCTTGTGGGGTTTCACAGTCTGGGGCAGCAGCAGAAATCAGTGCTGGTGGCTGGTCCTTCTGGCCACTGCTCCCTTTGCGTGGCCCCAGGGACCACTGGCAGAAGTTTTCCAGCCTCTCCGTGGAACCCCACGGGCTGCTGGTCCTCCAGCAGCACCACGCCTGCCCCAAGGACCCGCTCCGGCTGCACCATCACATCCAGAGCTGTCCCACCAGCCGTGGACCCCTGGCTGGTGTCGCCCGTGGGTGCCCACGGCTTCTCCAGAGCGTGGCATCCCTGCCTCCCCTGGATGGGATGCGCAGGGACGCGCCGGTTCACAGCCCCTCGGTGCCGCCCCGCGTGGCGCGTCCCCCACGGGACGGGGGGCACGCGTGGGCCGCTCCTTTCGTCTATATAAGGCCGTCCCTGCCCCGCGGCCCCGGCCCCGCCGCATTCTTCTGCCTTCTATGGGCCGAGCCGGGCCGGGGCGGGCTGGGACCCTCTGCCCGCCCGCCCCGCAGAGCCGCGTCCCGCAGAGCCGCGTCCCGCAGAGCCGCGTCCCGCAGCTCCCGCAGCTCCCGCAGCTCCCGCAGCCCCCGCAGCCCCCGCAGCCCCCGCTCCGGGACAGGTGAGGCGGCTCCGCCGGGACCCGCGCCGGGACAGGAGCGAGTGGCCACGGCGGGGAGGGGGCCGGCCTCGGGCGGGATGGAGAGAGCGGGCGGGAGGGAGCGGGACAGCCCCGGGGCACCGGGCGGAGGGAGCCGGGGGGCTCAAACAGCCTTGGGAGGGCGCGGGGAGCAGAGGGAGGCAGCCCCACCGCCCCTCCATCTCTGCGGTGCTGGAGCTGATGCCGAGGTCAGCCCCGGTGAACGGGATGACTCGGCGGCAGGAGGATCCCTGAGCAGCCTTGCCGGGCACCCTCTGCCCGGGCAGCCTCTTGCCAGGCCTGGCAGGGATGTCCTGGCAAGGGCAGGTGAGGATCGTTCCTGAGCCAAGCTCTGGGGGACTGTCGGCAATGCCTTGGAGCTGGGACATCCCAGCTTCCCTCGGATGGCACAGCTGCAGAGCAGATCCTGCCGCCTGCGGCTTTGCCCACCTTCTGATCTGCAAGAATTGTTCCTGTCTGGAACATCTGCTTTTCCCCAAGTCCTTTTGCTGATGGCCAGAGCCAAGGTCCGGATGCACGTGTGGTGCTCCAGAGATCTCCCCAGTGACCTGAGAGCAACGCCAGGCAATAAACTGCTGTAAGGCAGAAAAGCTTTATTTAGCTCATTTCCCTCAGCCCTAAATACAGAGGGATGTTGTGTTTTGTTTATCCTTCCTCATGAAAACTTGAGGCCCTCTTGGCTTCTCACCTGGCAAGCCCTTTTGGTACAAAATGTTTCAACTGTGATAAAAGCCAGGGAAACACTAAAACATGGACTTGTAGGAGAAGGCAGCAGCCGGAGCAGCATTCTTTGGAGTGGAACATCCCGAGTGTCAACAACAACTGCTGCTGACCAAAGATGGTTGGGTTCCTTCAGTTGCTGGATTTTTTTTTCCATTCTCCCTGGCAGACTCTGTGCAGCTGTAGGAGGAGTTTGTGGTCACCTCCCCCTCTGAGGCGCTTCGGACAGATTCCCCTGCAGAGGTGAGCTTTAATTCTCCTAGGAAAATACCAAGCCCTGGCTGGGGCATGTTATACTGCTGTCCCAAGGCCATGAAGACCTTCCGCCCCGTGGTCCATTTCCCAGCCTCCTGAGGATCAGAAGGTGCTGAGTGCTGGATCCTTTGCACACTGGGGTTGTCTGTGGAGGCTTCTTTTAGAGGCTGCAGAACTTGCTCTTTGGGAGGGTTTACGTGTACTATATGGGCATGGGGAGGTCCTTGTTCCCTAACATTGGCAGGAAGGAGCTAGTCCAGAAGCCTTCCACTGAACTTGCAGCCGAACACCACAGCTGTGCATGGGCCTGGTCAGGTCCCCAGTGTCTGGTGGGAACTGAGGGAGGGCTGGGATGAACTCTGCCTCCTGGGGGTCACTGCACACTTTGCTCTGCCTTCTGGATCCTGCCCTGCACCTTCCTCTCTGCCATCAGTGCTGATGGCTGTGGCTGGAATGGAGACACAGCCTAGGGCTCAGGTTCTGCTTTCCCTTCACCTCCAAGCTCCCTGTTCCACACCCATCTCTCATAAGGTCACAAAAGGAGCAGAATAGTAGCTACCTCCATTCCTGCAGTGTTGAGTGGGCTGGGGACTCCTCATGCAGCTCCTGGTGCCTCTGGCTGGCAGTGTGGTTCCCCTGGCACCAGAAGCCCTCCTCAGTGGAGCTGAGCAATGCCACATCTCAAATGCATCCTGAGCAGAGCTGTGCTGCAGGAAAGGGACAGTTTAACAATAAATTAGGCAGGGAAGATGAGCTGCTCTCTGTTTTTCCTCCAGTGTGACACCCTGGTCCATGTGTCCCGCTGTCTTCTGGGGCAGGATGTCTGCACAGGGGCAGTCCTGGTGCTGGGAGACGTGCCTGAAGATGGCAAAGCTTTACAGGTGGAACGATGCTCTGGCTGCATTGCTACCCTGCAGTCTCCTGTGCCACAGTGGGATGCTGTAAGGCACCGCCTTACCCCCACTGGCCCTTGTGGGAGGGGGTGGCAACTGCTGTCAGGGGCGCAGATGTTGCTGGCCATGTGTGGTGGAGGGCCAGTGCTTGCCCACCAGTGAACACGGCTGTGTCGTGGCTCGCTGGGACTCTCAATTCCTTTTGAGAAGCGGCACTGGGCAGAGATTTAACCACAGTCCCCCTGAGGAGCCACTGTTCACCCTGCAGGGGTGTCACTTGGGGCAGCCCAGGCTCTTGGAATCACTCTTTTCCTCCCTGACCCAAAGCATCCAGCACATTGTGTCTCCTGCTGCCCAGTGGAGAGGGCTGCAGTGGTGATGTCCCTGCCTGGCTGTGCCAGGGACGACAGGGAAGTCCTGCTGGGGACATAGCCTTGTCAGCACTGTCAGAGCTGGCTTCTTCAGCTGGCAGCTTTGGAGGGGCCACTCTTGGAAAACCCTTAGCAGTGTATCCCGGGAGGCCATAGCTTCCAAATACACCTGAACACCCCAGGGCCTGGGGACAGGCTGCTGCTGCAGCCAGAGGAGCTGCCCTGTCCCCTCCCTGCCCAGACACTCCTTCTTCGTGCCACCCAGCCTGTCATAGCCCATGCAGCTCAGTAGTGAGTTCCTGCCGGTTTATTTTCCGGCTGCGATAGTGAGCTGGATCAGCAGGGTATGGTGGAAGCAGGCAGGAGGGAGGAGGATGGGAATGGGATGGGGCTGCCTGCCCTGGCAGCACTGTCATGTCCCTTTGGCTTGTCCCACCCTCCCCAGCATGGCCAGGAAGTGGCACCAGGATAGAGTTGTTCATTTGGTTTTTACCAAGGAGGAAACACATGGCAGTCTGTATTTCTGATAACTGTGGGTCTTTTCCTCTTTCTCCTTAAAACTAAACTATTTACTTATTTCTGAACTCTTTAAGCCAGGCCTGTGGTCCCTTGAGTCTGGCTCTTAGGTAGGGGAGGCCCAAGTCTGGTGGTACAGGAGGTTGGAAAGTGGTCTTGGCAGGAGCAGTGGCAGAAGGACAAGGGAGTAAGGGCAGCTGGTGATGGGGCGAGCTGGAGATCAGACCAGCACATGGCTGTCATGGTGCCACGCCAGCACTGACCTGCTCGGCTCTGCTGCCCAGCATCTGAAGCTCCTGGGCTGGAGCAGTGCTGGGATGGGGTTTTCAGTGGGGGTCAGCAGGAGCAGGACCAGTATCTGTGAGATTCCATCTTGCTGAGGAGGAAGCTGAAGGTTTGGTGGTGCACCGTTTATCTGAGGTAAGTCCACCCTAGTGTGCAGGGCATTGGGGCTGGCATTCCCTGAAACACTCTGAGCATTGGGATTTGGAGAATCCCAGAAAGCATGGCCTCGAGGACTGGGACAGCATGCGGAGAGCCTCCCTGCAGATCCTTTGTCTCATGTGCAGGAACCTTTCCCCACAGTGACCCAAAAAAGTGTCTTCCCAGGTCCCAGCCAGCCCAAGGAGGCTCTCTAACGGAGGTAGAATGACTGAGGTGGGCCTGGGCACTGAACATCTTTCTGGGGCATATTTTGAATCAAACATCAGATCAATGTGCTGTCAAAATTGTACTTAATCCCCTTAAGGAGCACAGTCTCTCTGGAGAGGGTGCCAAGATGATCACAGTCAGGACAGGGTAAATATCTGGATTATTGTGGTGAGATCAGAACTCATGCTTATTTCTCTAGTCTTCTAATAATTCTGCTAATAATTTTGTGTGTTTTGAAAGCTGCAGAACTTTTATTGCTGGTTCCGATGGCCTGGTGGAGTTGTGGTGTTGAACTGAGCTTCACCACACTTTTGCTGTGGGGTGTCAGCCAGGGAATGTCACTGGCACACGGTGGTGCCTGGCAGGGCAGGCAGAGGGAGGCTGTCTTGCTGCAAAGAGCTTTATGGTGCAGCAGTGCTGGAGGAAGCAGCAGGCAGAGATGGGCTGAGGGAGTGAAGTCTCCCGCCCACCCTGTGTGGGCACAGCTGGGCTCCTCAGTCCTGCTCCCCTTGGCTGGCTGTCGATAAATGTCTCTTTCCTGGTGGGCACTGGGAAAGGATGGAAGGTGAGGAGGATGGTGGGTGATTTGATGGCTGCTGTCAGGTGCTGGATGCAGTACATGGGAGGGACCTGAGGCCAGTGTGACTCCATCCCACTGCTGTGGCCACTGGGAAATATGGGAACTAAGGGAGGACTGTTTCCTAGGGGTATGAGGCATGTCCCCTGCAAATAAAGGGCCTTGCTTGGGTTCAGTGGATGCTCCTGGGAGCATTGTCAGGGGGTGGGGAGATTCCCCAGCCCTCTGAGAGCTTGGCTAGTCACCACGGTGTGTATAACTGGGATTTGGTACTGCCTATTGCCCCTGGAATGTCCTTCCAGCACAGCCCAACTAGGGGAGCCTGGGGACCACAGCAGGCTGGGAGCAAGGCTGGTGGCTGCACCAGCCCCTGCCTCTGCTCCCCTTGAAAGAGTGATAGCAGAAGGGGAGAGGGAGAGCTGGAAAGGGTGTGGGAAGGGCTGGTGGAGCTGTGGAAGGGCAGGGGAAGGCTGTTTTTGTTCTGCCCTGGTCTGTGCGAGTGCTGGATTCCCCCTGGAAGGGTTGGTCCCCAAAGCTCCACAGTCCCTGCGGGTCAGCCCTAAGGACCCAGCTGGGAAGCAGATTCCAGAGCAGCCCACCTGGGGTGTCCAGCCCAGCAGGTATGATCCTGGCCCACAGCTCGATGGGGGTGTTGCTTTGTGTTGCTTCAGGTGACATGATGGGGCTCTTGAATTGCTCCATCCCAGGGCAGGGCAGGCAGAAGCCCAGGTCCCTGCTGCCCACCAGGCACAGGGCACACAGAGCACACGACTGATACTCTGTTCTTCCCCCATGCAATTCCTTTCATAGTCCATTAATTTACCATTGCCCCCACAGCTGTTCCCCAAACCAGACACTGGCCCAGATGAGGAAACTGAGGCCTGGGGCTGTGTGTGAGGAATGCGCAGCAAACATGACAGCTTGGAGCAGTGACCGTCCTCCGGGCTAACCTTGGGCTGGCTTGGACTGCAGGACCATCCAAGCCTGTCCCACAGGACTGTCCCTCTGCCAAGCTGGACTTTGTTGGCATCCTGCTGAGTTATGCCTGGCAGGATTCCACTGGAAGAACCCTGAGCATCCTCCACTCAGGCAGGATCGGTGGTTGCTGGGCATGCTGAGCACCCCATATGGACCCAGTTTGGGTCCCCAGCATCCACAGTGCAAGGTGTCCCAAACACTGACCACATCCCTCAGCCTGATAGTGTGGGGATATCACCAGCCCTCTGCTCGGAGACTGTGAGGAAGCCTGGGTGCCCTCCTGTGGTGGGAGTGGGCTCCAGCCCTGTTCCTGCTGGGGGCAGGAACCCCTGCCTTGGAAGGACCAGGTTTTCCTGCCTTGGTGGTGCTTGCGGTCCACACTTTGCCGTTCCCCATGGTGCACACATTGCCTCAGCTGTGTCCCCAAAGGTCTCTCTGTCCCACTGCTGCCCTTCCCCAGGCTCTCCCCTTCTGTAATAACAGCACTGGTGCTCAGCGTCCTGTGGTCCTGGTGGTGCTTGGCTGCTCTCCCCTGCACTGCAGGGGGTCTGCAACCCCCCAAGGTCAATAGTCCCCTCTCCCCTCTGCTTCAGGGCTCTTCCCATGGGCTCCCCAAGCAGGGTGGGGGGCACCCGGGCAGGGAGGGAAGCAGCAAGTGGCCTTTGACCCGGCAGGACGTGGGATGGATAGAGGGACAGAGGGGGATGGGAAGCAGTGGTATGTGAGGAATGTGCCCAGAGCAGATAACCCCTTCCTGCTGGGTGCTGGGGCTGCTTCTCTGCCACAGCATGAAGGGTGTGAGATAAACCCACCAATCTAGGAGTGGGGCTGGGGCCTTGGAGAGCCCTGCCAGGATGAGGGGAGGCTGGAGGGGCATGGCCACACTCTGCCTGAAATGCCCAGACACCCATCCCCACGGGTCCCTAGCACTGGCACCCAGACGGGTGCTGGGCTGGGCGTCTCTCCCTGTGCCTATAATCAGAGGGGACAGGAAGCAAGTGGGTTTGGGGGCTGCCTGCAGCCCCTGGAGGACAGCCCTGGGGAAGGGGTACCGGTGGGCACTGCCTGCGCTGGAACTGCCCAGGTCTTGCCTGTCCCCATGTCCAACGCTGTGACCGCCTTATCTTCCTGTCACCAAACTGTGTGACAACCAGGGAAACTGAGGCACAAGACTGGGGCTGCCAGGACTTGTATGTTCCTGCCCTTGCCCCAGTCTCCTGATGCTCCTGCCCCCAGGTACTCCCACAGCTGCCAAGATGTCCAGCAAACGTGCCAAAGCCAAGACTACCAAGAAGCGCCCCCAGCGCGCCACCTCCAATGTCTTCGCTATGTTTGACCAGTCACAGATCCAGGAGTTCAAGGAAGCCTTCAACATGATCGACCAGAACCGCGACGGCTTCATTGACAAGGAGGATCTGCACGACATGCTGGCGTCCCTCGGTGAGGAGACCCTGCCCTCATGTCTCCATGTGTCCTACAGCCCCTCTGCCCCCATCACCTCCTCAGGAGGAGGGAATGCTGCTGGCTGACCTAATGTCCACACCCAGCTGTGGTGAGATGCTCCAAAACCTAAAGGGGATTTTTCTGCTGGCCTCAGCTGACCACAGAAAGTGTATTTGTGAGACACTGAAGAGCAGCACCTCAGTATAGTACTCTTACAGCCACGCTCCCAGAAGGAAGAAACCCTTGGGGCTGGAAAAGCTCTGCCCTGGGAGCAACCATGATCTGCAACCATAGAGTGTTTGAGTAGTCTCACCTGTGGGACAAAGCCCTCCTGTTGCTCTCAGCTGGGGTGACAAAGGCTGGTTGCTGTGGTGGTGTGATACCTCGACTGGCTGAGACTTGCAGGTCTGTCCCCACACCCCAGCTGGAGCCCGTTCTCCTTTGTTGCAGACCATGGCTCCCTCTTCCCACTCCCAGCTGTACCTCCAGTGTGCTTTGGGAGGTCTGTCAATGATTGACCTGGCAGCCAAACCTGTTCTGGAGGTCCTGCCTGGCCCTGGGAGGGATCTCCCTCCTCCTGGTGAGCCAGAGCTCTGGCAGCAGAGAAGGGCCAGTGCTGGGGGCACAGACCACAACAGAGGAGGCTCCCCCACGATGGGAGTGGGGCTGAGCTCATCAGCAACATGAGGCTCATGTGGGGACATTGCTACCTCTCTCCTTGGTGGGGCTGGGTGTCAGCTGCCAGGGCAGCGGGAAAAACCATGGGTTTCATTCCTGGTAACCCCTAAATTAATTACTGCATCTCCCCCCAAGGCAGATCTTGGTTAAAGCATGGAGAGAGATGCTGAGGGGGAAGGACTGCGCAGTGCAGGAACCCCCTCCCTGTGTTTGTGGGGTGGGTGAACAAGAGCCAGCAAATTAGTTTGCAATCAAAAATAGCCCCATCCAGCTGAGTGCATGGGCTGACCTTGGTGACGCGAGCTGGGGGAACGGGGCCCTACACCCACACCCCTACCTGTGTCCTGCAGGGAAGAACCCCACTGACGAGTACCTGGAGGGCATGATGAGCGAGGCACCAGGGCCCATCAACTTCACCATGTTCCTCACCATGTTCGGGGAGAAGCTGAACGGCACCGACCCAGAGGATGTGATCCGCAATGCCTTCGCCTGCTTCGATGAGGAGGCGTCAGGTACGGCAGGGCACACAGCCCGCGGGCGTGCAGCCAGATCCTTGGGGACAGGCCCCAGGCAGCTCCAGAGTGGGAGAGCTGGGCAGGGGTGTCTTTGGGACAAGGGGGGAAGGTGCTGCACCTCAGCCTTCACTGTGTCCCCTGCTGACACTGTCCCCTGCCCTCCCTGCAGGCTTCATCCATGAGGACCACCTGCGTGAGCTGCTGACCACCATGGGGGACCGGTTCACCGATGAGGAGGTGGATGAGATGTACCGGGAGGCACCCATCGACAAAAAGGGGAACTTCAACTACGTGGAATTCACCCGCATCCTGAAGCACGGGGCCAAGGACAAGGACGATTAGGGCCCAGGGCCACTTACCCCTTCTGCCTCCTCCTGCGCACTCCCCCTGCCCCTCGTCCCCCCCTGCTGCCCCACAGCAGACTCCCCCCACAGGAAACACCTCCCAGAACCAGCACCCCACATCAGGACATGCTTGGAGGGGACACACTCCTGTCACTGTGCCACTATGTGCCCATCCATCAGCCCTAGCCCTCACCTCTGACACCCACAGGCTCACCCATTGAGACCCCCAGCCCGGCTGTGACACCTTCCCACCCAGCAGCCATTGACCCTCTCAAAGCCACCATGCCACTGGTCCCTGAGGTCGGGGTGAGCATCCCCCACTGGCCTGTAGGGATTTGTACTGGTTGGAGCCTGAGCAATCTCCATCTCAGGGCCATAGCACAGAGGGAAAGCATCTCTCCTCTCTTCTCCCACACTCCCCTCCTTCAGGAAAGAAACCCCACATTGTTCCTCCTCGCTGGCTGTTTAAATGCTTTAGAGCCTGATATCTGAGGGATTCAGGAAGCTGAAGTGGTGTATAAAGCCTGATGGGTGTGATAGAGATGTGTTGTGTGTGGCTCCCTCATGATCAGCACATGCTGTGCTGCTGCCTGTTGGGTTTGAGAGGGGTTTGGGCACTGCATCTCCCCACTTTGCTGCCATTGTCAGCCAGGGCCCCTTCCAGTGGGTTAGCCTGTTTTCAGAGCCACATTGCTCCTAATCAGTGTAAAATCAGCTTGAGCATAATTTTCTGCCTTTGCTGGTGGGATGAGGATTGCTCTGCTCAGCTCCTGCATTGGGGTGGGCTGAGAGACACTTGTCAAAGTGCTGGCCATGCTCCCCCTATCAGCTGACCCAGGGTCCTAGGGGTTTGGCCACCCTTCTGTGTCACCCTGAGAGGATGGGGAGCGGGTGGGCAAGAGACAGAGAGGGTAAGAAATGGGGATGGGATTTGATTATTTATCACCTTTACTAATCCCCTTGATTTATTTATCACCACCCTTACAAGGCTGCTTCTGCCTTCCAGAGCTGCTGTCTTAAAGTGCTGCTTGAAGTCAGCCCATCTCATTACCCCAGAGGGAGGGATGAGTTTCCTGCAATTCTTCATTTAAAATGAGGGAAAATGTGATAACAAATCCACAAAACCTGGTGAGGGCAGTGTGTGGTAGACAGGCTCCCAGTACTGAGAAAGCTTGGATGAAGTCTGTTGGAGCTCTCTGGGCACATGCTGCTGGGATCAGAGGTGACAGAGATCTGCCAGGCCCCAGGTGATGCTCTCACCTGTGAGATAACCCACGATTGAAAAGCTTCTCCTTGGTCTCAGTGCTTCTATTTTGCAGGCACTACTAAGACCAGGAAAAAAGGAACTAAATTGTCAGGGACACAGAGATGTGAAGGGCTGAACCTGCACTCTCTCAGGGAGCTCCCCAGGGACAGGGCTTGTGCTCTGCATCAGCAGCCCCAAACTAACCCACCTCCAGCCTCATGGATGCCAAGTTTCTTCCCTAGTTCCATGCTGTGCCAGGGAAAACCTAAAGTTCTGCCACGTCCAGGGCAAATTCCCAGGTCTGAAGCCTGCTGAGCAGAAGGATGCTTTATAAAACCTCCCTTCCTTAGATGCCCAACAAAGCGAACGTCTCACAGATGTCACTTTGGGGCAGGCGGGCTGACGCTGGACCTGTAGGCAGACTGTCTTCTGGGGGTAGTAGCATCCAGGAGGGATGTTCAGCCCCACTGATCCCAGGAGATCAATCACCTTGTGTGACCAGCTCAGGTTCTCGCAGTGCCAGGAGTGGGATGGACTGATCCCAGCTGTGGGCACTGCTGGCCCCAGCTAGGAGCTGCCACAGGCTACAGCATGGGGCTCTCAGTTCTGTCTCAGGCAGCTGCCAAAACTGCTGAGGCTGAGCTGCCCTGTCACTGCCAAGGCCATGGGGACACCATGGGACTCTTGGGACAGGGCGTCCTTCAACCCTGAGGCAGCAAAGCAGAGGAAATTTGTTAGTGCACACATGCACATATGGGAAGAGTAAACCTGTTGCACTGGCAGCTGTGGCTGCCCCATCCCTGGAAGTGTCCAAGGCCAGGCTGGACAGGGCTCAGAGCAACCTGGTTTAGTAGGTGTCCCTGCCTATGGCAGAGGTGTGGAATGAGATGAGCTTTAAGGTCCCTTTCAACCCAAGCCATTCTGGGACTTCATGATTTTACAAAATCCCAAAATTATTTGGGCTCATGACCCTCATGAAGTTCAACCCGGCCAAGTGCAAGGTCCTGCACCTGAGTTGGGGCAACCCTCAACGCCAGCACAGGTGGGGGACTGGGGGGGTTGAGAGCAGCCCTGGGCAGACTGACCTAGGGNCAACTACGTGGAATTCACCCGCATCCTGAAGCACGGGGCCAAGGACAAGGACGATTAGGGCCCAGGGCCACTTACCCCTTCTGCCTCCTCCTGCGCACTCCCCCTGCCCCTCGTCCCCCCCTGCTGCCCCACAGCAGACTCCCCCCACAGGAAACACCTCCCAGAACCAGCACCCCACATCAGGACATGCTTGGAGGGGACACACTCCTGTCACTGTGCCACTATGTGCCCATCCATCAGCCCTAGCCCTCACCTCTGACACCCACAGGCTCACCCATTGAGACCCCCAGCCCGGCTGTGACACCTTCCCACCCAGCAGCCATTGACCCTCTCAAAGCCACCATGCCACTGGTCCCTGAGGTCGGGGTGAGCATCCCCCACTGGCCTGTAGGGATTTGTACTGGTTGGAGCCTGAGCAATCTCCATCTCAGGGCCATAGCACAGAGGGAAAGCATCTCTCCTCTCTTCTCCCACACTCCCCTCCTTCAGGAAAGAAACCCCACATTGTTCCTCCTCGCTGGCTGTTTAAATGCTTTAGAGCCTGATATCTGAGGGATTCAGGAAGCTGAAGTGGTGTATAAAGCCTGATGGGTGTGATAGAGATGTGTTGTGTGTGGCTCCCTCATGATCAGCACATGCTGTGCTGCTGCCTGTTGGGTTTGAGAGGGGTTTGGGCACTGCATCTCCCCACTTTGCTGCCATTGTCAGCCAGGGCCCCTTCCAGTGGGTTAGCCTGTTTTCAGAGCCACATTGCTCCTAATCAGTGTAAAATCAGCTTGAGCATAATTTTCTGCCTTTGCTGGTGGGATGAGGATTGCTCTGCTCAGCTCCTGCATTGGGGTGGGCTGAGAGACACTTGTCAAAGTGCTGGCCATGCTCCCCCTATCAGCTGACCCAGGGTCCTAGGGGTTTGGCCACCCTTCTGTGTCACCCTGAGAGGATGGGGAGCGGGTGGGCAAGAGACAGAGAGGGTAAGAAATGGGGATGGGATTTGATTATTTATCACCTTTACTAATCCCCTTGATTTATTTATCACCACCCTTACAAGGCTGCTTCTGCCTTCCAGAGCTGCTGTCTTAAAGTGCTGCTTGAAGTCAGCCCATCTCATTACCCCAGAGGGAGGGATGAGTTTCCTGCAATTCTTCATTTAAAATGAGGGAAAATGTGATAACAAATCCACAAAACCTGGTGAGGGCAGTGTGTGGTAGACAGGCTCCCAGTACTGAGAAAGCTTGGATGAAGTCTGTTGGAGCTCTCTGGGCACATGCTGCTGGGATCAGAGGTGACAGAGATCTGCCAGGCCCCAGGTGATGCTCTCACCTGTGAGATAACCCACGATTGAAAAGCTTCTCCTTGGTCTCAGTGCTTCTATTTTGCAGGCACTACTAAGACCAGGAAAAAAGGAACTAAATTGTCAGGGACACAGAGATGTGAAGGGCTGAACCTGCACTCTCTCAGGGAGCTCCCCAGGGACAGGGCTTGTGCTCTGCATCAGCAGCCCCAAACTAACCCACCTCCAGCCTCATGGATGCCAAGTTTCTTCCCTAGTTCCATGCTGTGCCAGGGAAAACCTAAAGTTCTGCCACGTCCAGGGCAAATTCCCAGGTCTGAAGCCTGCTGAGCAGAAGGATGCTTTATAAAACCTCCCTTCCTTAGATGCCCAACAAAGCGAACGTCTCACAGATGTCACTTTGGGGCAGGCGGGCTGACGCTGGACCTGTAGGCAGACTGTCTTCTGGGGGTAGTAGCATCCAGGAGGGATGTTCAGCCCCACTGATCCCAGGAGATCAATCACCTTGTGTGACCAGCTCAGGTTCTCGCAGTGCCAGGAGTGGGATGGACTGATCCCAGCTGTGGGCACTGCTGGCCCCAGCTAGGAGCTGCCACAGGCTACAGCATGGGGCTCTCAGTTCTGTCTCAGGCAGCTGCCAAAACTGCTGAGGCTGAGCTGCCCTGTCACTGCCAAGGCCATGGGGACACCATGGGACTCTTGGGACAGGGCGTCCTTCAACCCTGAGGCAGCAAAGCAGAGGAAATTTGTTAGTGCACACATGCACATATGGGAAGAGTAAACCTGTTGCACTGGCAGCTGTGGCTGCCCCATCCCTGGAAGTGTCCAAGGCCAGGCTGGACAGGGCTCAGAGCAACCTGGTTTAGTAGGTGTCCCTGCCTATGGCAGAGGTGTGGAATGAGATGAGCTTTAAGGTCCCTTTCAACCCAAGCCATTCTGGGACTTCATGATTTTACAAAATCCCAAAATTATTTGGGCTCATGACCCTCATGAAGTTCAACCCGGCCAAGTGCAAGGTCCTGCACCTGAGTTGGGGCAACCCTCAACGCCAGCACAGGTGGGGGACTGGGGGGGTTGAGAGCAGCCCTGGGCAGACTGACCTAGGGGTCCTGGTGGGTGACAAATTGGATGTGACTTGGCCAAGAGCACTGGCAGCCCAGAAAGTCAACTGTACCCTGGGCTGCATGAGAAGTAGTGTGGGCAGCAGGTTGACCTGACCTGATTCATTTCAAAGGTATTAAATAGCACTAAAATAAAACAACATTTGATTTCAGAAGTGTTTGTTTGGGGCAGTGGTACATCAACTTAATCAAATAACCACCCTTTTGGGTCAATCTAGAAGAGCTGCCCACAGTGGAAAAGTGTGCCCTGATGCTCGGAGGGCCCCTCCTGTGTGCCAGTTTGTGCCCGTGGCCCCTGGGCCTGTCCTTGGGCATTGCTGAGCAGAGCCTGGCCCTGTCCTCACTGCACCCTCCCTCCAGGTATTTATGCTCATGGCTGAGATCCCCTGAGCCTGCTCTGCTCCAGGCTGGGCAGTCCCAGCTCTGTCAGCCTCCCATGGCAGAGGTGCTTCAGTCCCTTCATTACCTTCATGGCCCTGTGCTGGACTCTCTCCAGTCCATCTCAGTCTCTTGTACTGGGCAGCCCAGCTCTGGCCCCAGTGCTTCAGAGGTGGCCTCAGTTGTGCAGAGCAGAGGGGAAGGGGTCCCCTCCCTCCCCCAGGTGTGATGCTGCTCCCAGTGCAGCCCAGGACACCCTGACTCCATCCTCGTGTCCCCAGAGCACCACAGCTCCTCTTGCCATGCCCAATGATGCAGGTTAGAGGAATATCAGAGAGGCAAAGGGTATGGCAGTACTTTCTGAGAGAGGGTCTGTCCTGCCCTACGGTCTCCGTAAGGGACAACAGAAATAGCAGAGCTTCCCTGTGGGAAGGGCTGTGGTGCCCCAGTGTGGGACTCCCGGTGCTGGAGCCCAGCTCCCAGGGGAATCCCAGTCCTACTGGCAGAATCCCAGCCTGCAGGGGCCCGGTGGCCCTGAGCAGGGAGCAGGACCCACTGCTGGATGCAGTGGCCTCAAGGGCATGGCGGCAGGAAACAGCCAGCACAGCCCACCAAAAATTAAATTTTCCTTGCTAAAAATGAAGATTACTTATCACAGGGTGGACAAAAGGGTGGAGAGAATCCTGCCTGAGATGGGTCAGTACCCTGGGAGGCTGTCTGGGGACTCCAGCATCCCCCTCTGAGTTCCAGCTTTCCCTGGATTTCCAGCATCCCTCTGGGTTTCCCAGAATCCCTCTGCGTTTCCAGTATCCACCCCTCAGGCTCTTGCTGGCTGATTGTTGTTCAAATTGCTGAAGTTTAATAGTATTATCATGTCAATGGGCCTGGGCTGCGCTCAGGCTGGACAAGCCTTTAGTGGGGATGGGCAGGGAGATGCCCCACAGTCCCTGCCCTGGCCCCTCATCCCAGAGGCTCCTCATCCCCCATCCGCTGGGAGCTCCCTGGCTTCTGTGCCAGGCTGGGTTTGCCCAGGGATTTAGGCTGCCCCCATGCTGTACTCAGGCACCCAGTGGGATTTTCCCAAAGCTGCTTCCACACTACCAGTCCAGGGAGCACAGAGGGGTGAGAGGGTTAAGGGGGCTTATGGCCGTTTCCCAGTTTTCTCAATTTGGTAGAAGACTAATACACCTTTTTCCAAAAGGTGGGATTAAAAGTAGGAAGGATAGTCCTGTTTGTGGGCAGTGATTGACACAGACCTTTGGGGGTGTCCATGGGGACATCCGGGGGGTCTGGGGTGTCACCCACAGGAACCAGCTGCACAGGGAGCAGAGCAGACAGGATGAATCCACCCTGCCTGGGGATGGCCCTGGTTCAGGGCGGGCAGGAGCCAGACTGGTGTGAGAGGACTGGAAGGGTCTGTGGTGTGACCCTGCAGCGGGTGGGATGTGCACCCAGGGCTCTCCACACCTCCCCAGTGCTTCAGCAGCTCCTGCTGTGTTGGTCTTAATGGAGTGAAAGCAGGTCTAGGCACAGTTTCACTCAGGACATGGAAGATTACGCAGCAACTGAACAAATGCTTTAGGGAATTGTCCTTTTTTTTTTTTTCAATTTAATCACTTATTGCACCATGCAATTTCCTTTGGCTCGACTAAAACCTGCCAATAAAAGAATGTTTTTTGCAGCTTTCCTCAATACCTGTGGAGATTCCCATCTTTTACCCTACAAACAGCAAAGAGGGGAGGGAGGGAAGCCACAGCACAGCCTGCAGAGGTGGTGGAGCCTGGGAGGAGGGAGCCATCCCAAGGCCAACTCCTGCACCAGGGTGAGATGGAGCAGGATCTGGTGAGTCTTGGGGTGCTGTGCCCAGCAGCACACAGGTCCCTGGGGAATGCACACATTTGTGTGGGGCTTGGCTTGGCAAGGATGAGCATGGACATGCCCAAGAGGAGCAGTGGACATACCAAAAAGGGCATCTCCAAGAGGACATGCCCAAGACAGAGCATCCAAGCTGGGATGTGGCACCAGTGCTCAGAACAGCTCTTCTCTCTGTGGTTCCCACTGATGAAGACACCACGCCAGGGTGTCCATGAGTCAAGTCCTCTCTGGGCTCAGCTGAGCATCTGCCTGGCAGAGGGTGAAGGTGTGACCCAGCCCTACATCACAGGAGGGCACAGAGCTGTGGTGGGGAAATCCCATGGGAGCCACATCCCAGACCAGCAGCAGGCTTGCATGTAAACAGAGCAATTTGGTCCCCAAAACTCAGAAGGTATCCTTGGGCTCTGCTGTGGTGGTGGAGAGGCACAGGGAGAGCAGGGGCAGCCCAGAAGGGCTTCCAGAGGCCTTGCCATGACCTGATGGCCATGGTATGGTGAGGGTTCTGCCTGAGGCCTCCTTGGCCATCAGCTTTGCTTGGACACACCTTCCACTGTCGTGGGAGCTCATGCTGAGCTTTTGCTCAGATTTCCCACCGGGTAAGACACCAAAGAAACCACCGGTGGTGTCTCACGGTGGTGTCTCACGGTGGTCCGAGGTCCCCAGGGCTGTCACCCACATCTGCCCCCACAGCTGCTGTGCCAAGGCCTGGCCCTGGCCCCTGCCCACAGACACCGGTAACCTGCCGGTGCTCAGCAACAGGATTCAGCCAGGGGGAAGGAGCTTGTACAGTGCCTTGTGGGATGTCCCTGCATGGGAGTCTCTGGACTGGAGTCCCAGGTGGGTATGCCTGTGAGGGTGTCCCCGTACAGGTACCCCTAGATGGGTATCCCTTGGTCGTATCCTTGCGTGGGTGTCCCCTGGTCGGTAACCCCGGGCGGGTGTCCCCGGGCGGGTACAGCTCCACGTGGGGTTCGGCGGGGCCGGGGGCTCCGGGACTCCCCGCGTCCCTCTCCCCTCCCGCCGGGGCTCGGGCGGGGCCCGGCGGCGCCAGGTACCGGCCGGGGCTCGGCGGGGCGGGGGGCCGCGGTGCCCGGTGACAGC
>VWZF01005587.1:98093-136169 GCA_013396755.1 Sclerurus mexicanus
GTCCCAGGGTGCTCCAAGCCCCGTCCAGCCTGGCCGTGGACACATCCAGGGATGGGGCAGCCACAGCTTCTCTGGGCACCCTCGCGGTACCCCATCCATCCCTGCCCTCCGGCAGTGGGAGCCGTTCCCTGTGTCCTGTCCCTCCCTCCCTTGTCCCAAGTCCCTCTCCAGCTCTCCCGGAGCCCCGTTAGTCACTGGAAGCCTTCTCTTCCCCAGGTGCACGCCCCAGCTCTCCCAGCCTTCCACCCCTCTCAGCACTGCCCCGGTACCCACGCGTGGGTCCGGCCCCGCGCCCCATCGCGCAGAGCGCGGACGGCGGAGCCCCTTCGGGGACAGCCCGTGTGCGAGCGGGGCTGGGAGCGACGGGGGGCAGGACGGCCGGGACCGGGGCGGGACCGGGCACAGAACCCGGACCGGGCACAGAACACGGACCGGGCACAGAACACCGACCGAGCACAGAACTCGGACCGGGCACAGAGCACCGACCGCCCCCGCGCACGGACCGCGCCCCCCCCGGGTCCCCCCGGCCCGTAGCACCCTCTCCCCGCGGGGGCGGAGCTGGACGAGCCCCCGCCCCTTGAAAGCCACGCCCCCCGCGGGGGCCTCACTGCCATTTGCCCGGCACTACGTATTGTGATTGGTCGGCAGGGCCAGTCGCCCCGCCCACAGGTTATCCCGGAAATGTATTCGACACAAGGTCACACCCCCGTACCCACTGGGGGCGGCCATTTTGTTTTACCCGCCATCTTATGACGGGCGCAGCCATTTTGTGAGACGTCACACCGCTTGTGATTGGCTGGCAGGCATCTCGTGACACCACGGCGCCCACGTGACCTCGGGCAGCACCGTGGTTGGGCTCCAGTGCGCCCCCTGTGGCCGCAGACGTGAGCGCGCAGTTGTGCCCAAGGGGTTGGGAAGTGTTTGTGTAAGGGTGCGCTTGAATGTGTGTAAGAGATTTTTCTACATGTTACACATATTTGTATATGTAACACTATACCCCTCTATTTGTAGATATATATGTATGCATTCTGTATATATGTAGGCGCATTTATGAAGGTGTAGAGATTAATTTTGATATATTTTGATATATTTTAATATAAATGATATGATATTTTAAAGTATCACAATATATAAATACAAAATGCTGATTTAAATGTATTCGTACACAGCCAGTACAAATGCTGCTGTAACACAGGTACCGCCCAGGTGAGCAGGCACAGCCCGGGGGGGCTGGGGTTGGGGATGGGGCTGGGGCTGGGGACAGCCCATCACCGCCCCCGTGGCCACAGAGGCCACAGACACCCGGGCAGGGGCCCCGTGGGGCTGGGAGGGAGCAGGACCCCCCTACCCTGCCCTGCCCCAACACAGCCTAGGGCGGCTCTGCCATCCCTGCGTTCGGGGGGTGGTTTTGGGGTAAAGAACCCCCTCCCTGCACTGCAGGGGCTCCTCTCCCTGAGGGGCTGCACCCAAATGACTCAGGTGGGCACAGCCCCCTGACCCGCTGCCCCTGGGGCTGGGGACAGCCCATCACCGCCCCCGTGGCCACAGAGGCCACAGACACCCGGGCAGGGGCCCCGTGGGGCTGGGAGGGAGCAGGACCCCCCTACCCTGCCCTGCCCCAACACAGCCTAGGGCGGCTCTGCCATCCCTGCGTTCGGGGGGTGGTTTTGGGGTAAAGAACCCCCTCCCTGCACTGCAGGGGCTCCTCTCCCTGAGGGGCTGCACCCAAATGACTCAGGTGGGCACAGCCCCCTGACCCGCTGCCCCGGCTGGGACCGGCACTGACAGCGTGGGGAGAGGGGCTGCAGCCCGGGGGCCTGAGAGGGGCAGCGCTTCAGGACAGCTCCCAGCAGCAGCCTCAGCCACTTTGGGAAGGGTAGATAAAACTAGAAGAAATAGAAATTTAAAACTAAGAAAATTGCAATTCTCTGCTATTCCCTAAACCCATCTTTACAATCCTCCCCAAAACCTGACAGTGCAACACAGCAGAGTTTCACTTCACACAGAATCATTAAAGTTAGAAAAGGCCTTCAACCAATCCCCACCCTGCTCATTGACGCCTGTCCCCAGGTGCCACATCCACAGGCCTTTTGAACACCCGCAGGGATGGGGACTCCACCACTGCCTTGGGCAGTCTGGTCCAGTGCCTGATCACCCTTTCCCAGAAGAGGTTTTCCCTAGTATCCAACCTGAACCTTCCCTGGCACAACTTCAGGCTCTTTCCCCTTGTCCTGTCCCTCGTGCCCTGCAAGAAGAGCTTGGGCCCCACTTCAACCACGTGTTTAATTTGAATCACATCACAGCCAAGCTTTGATGGGACTCCAGCCCCATGCTGGAGAGTTTACGGGTGCAGGCAGAAACATCTCATGGACAACCATGGACAGCACACAATGGTCAGACATCACTCAGGATTTCACTTTTATTTATTTTTGCCTTCCGGATCACCAATACTCTCACTGAAACCTCTGGGATTCCACCCCCATGACAGTAGCACACAATCTCCCAACTTGTTCAAACATGTGAAGAAAAAAAAACAAAACTCCAGCAAGATCCCTCAGGATGGGACGAAAACTTTCAGTGTGAGGGGGTGGCAAAGAATCAGGTAGTGGCTGCTCTGGCTCTAAGAAGCCAGAAAAGGAGACCTACAAAGGGAAAAATGGGCTAAAAAATATTTAGCAATCCTTCCTCTACCCAGAGAGCAGGGAGATAAGGAAAAAATAGTCATCTGCTTACACACAGGGTATATATTTTTACACACACTTTTACACACATCTAGATATAGTACATGTAAAAATATATGCTATACATCTGCCCACCCTCACCCAGGTGTGTCCCACCTGCACGGTGTGCATGGGCAGGTATACGTGTGTAGGAATTACTATACAGGTACTACTAAGTGTATATGTGCATATGTACACACCGTACAGGCCAGTGGCCGCCCCTGCCCCCTCTCTGTACACACACAGACCAAGCCCCAACACCAGGACGCCGCCCTGCCCTCCCCCGGCCCCAGCCCTCTCAAACAGGCCCCCCAATGCAGCAGCTTCTTTCTCAACAAGCAATTCAAGGGAAGTAATTTGGGAAAGGGACGAGGAGAAAAATCAAAGTGATGTGGCTCGTGCTCTGTGGTCCTTCAGCTCCGCTCCTGTGCCTGGAGGAGGGTCCAGCTCCCAGAATCAGTTCCTAACTGTCCCTTCCCCCTGTGCCAGATTATTGCACATTTGCTTCTGGGCTGCATTTCAACTCCTCTGTACATTCGACAGGCCCCAGCATCTTGTCCCTCCAGTAAACAGAGGATACAAACCCCTGGCCCTGTGCCCCCAACCCTTGCCCACCCCAATATCCCATTCCAAGGAACACAAACCCTGAGGAAGGCTGCTGGCTGGCAGAGTGCAGTAGGAGTACACACCAACGGCTGTTCTCTGCAAGGAGAGGGGTTTGGAACACGGGAACTGAAGCCATGCAAAGGGTAGGAGAGAGGGAGCAGAGGGAGGGAAAAATAAAGGATGAGAAGGGCAGAAGAGATCTGAGGAGGAGGAAGAACACAGCATGGTAAGTGCTCAAGGCTTCATGTTTTCTTGTCCTCTTCTTGTAAACGAGCTAATAATTTTCATGAGATAGAACAAGTAAAAAGACTGAAGTTCCAAGTCGAGGGGCTGGAGTTCCCAGGAGTCTGTCCAGTCCATTCAGCAACACCACAGCCGGGGAGAAAACGAGGGGCATTTTTTTATATTCCTTTTTTTTTTTCTTTGTGTTTTTTTTTTTTGTTAAAATCTTCATTACTTAAAGCTGAGAGAAAAAAGCCAACTCAGGAGCCCTTTTCAAGGATGGCTCATTGTCTCTAAACTGAATAAATCACGCTAGTTTCAAGAGAACCTTTTTTTTCCTTTTTAATGACTTATAAAACCCACCCGGTTCTGTGCTGGCCCGTTGCTCAGAGACGGGTCTGGGCCTCAGGGACGTAGATCTCGATGCTGTCAGCGCTCTCCGTGGCCGAGTTCTGCCGCACCGACGCCGCCCGCTTGGCCGCCATCAGCCGCTTCCGCGCCTCCTGCCGCTGCTTGTCTGAGTCAGAGCCCTTGTCCCGGTTCAGCTGGGATTTGGACTTGGCCGGCTTCTTTGGCACTGGAGGGGGTGGTTTCTTTTCTTCCTTTAGGGAAACAGTAAGGAAAAACCCAAATCTAAAATAAACATGCACAGACAGACTCTTGCTCTGACCTTGTGAGGACCTTACAGTTTGAGGGACAGAGCAGTGAGATCCAGTGTCAGGGGAGAGAAGCAGGAGCAGCTCTTGAGCAAAGCACTCCTCCAAACCAGCTGCCCCTATTTACAGAGCTGTGCCATTTTGCATTTCATAGGCTCATAGAATGTCTTGAGTTAGAAGGGATCCACAGGGATCATGGAATCACAGAACGGTTTCAGTTGAAAGATCATTCAGTTCCACCCTCCTGTGATGGGCAGGGACACCTTTCACTAGACCAGGTTGCTCCAAGTCCCATCCAACCTGGCTTTGAACACTTCAGGGATGGGGAGTCCACAAACTGGAGGTTGATGATCCACAGCCAGGATGAAGTACAACCCCTGGCTCTGCACAGACACCCCAACGATCCCACCCTGTCCCTGAGAGCTCTGTCCAAACACTCCTGGAGCTCTGGCAGCCTTGGGGCCATGACCACTGCCCTGGGGAGCCTGGTCAGTGCCCAACCACCCTCTGGGGGAAGAGCCTTCTCCTAATACCCAACCCAACCCTGCCCGGACACAGCTTCCATGGTTCAGGGGCCTTCTGAAGTGGCCTGGAGTTCAGAGATTGTGTCTGATCCAGCTGTAGGTCAGAGCAGAGCACAGGTAGCACAAAGACATGACTTCATCTGAAACTGCAAAATTTTAATATGCCACCTTGCCCTGAGCCACAGTCCTTCCTACCCTTACCTGTAGAACCAGGGACACCACCTCTTCTGCATTTTCAAAAAGTTTCAGTTGTTTTCTACACTGCTAAGGCACTAGGAATAGTTAAACCCATTCACTCATTGCTGGGAACACTAGAGGACCTTGCAGCACTGCTCAGCACTCTGGGCTCTTTCCATCCCAGCACCTTTTCCCCTTGTACCAAACTGTTTCCACTACTACTCAAGAGGAATGGCCTCAGTACCTTGCAAGGCTATGTGATTGCTCAAGTGCTGGATGGCAAAAGCCCTTGAGAGCATCTGTTTGCAAGCAAAAATAGATACTCAAAATGTCTGCAAGGCACTCTGGCCGCCCTCCAGTGCCCCACACTCACCTTTCTCTCCGGTGTCTCTGCCAATTGCCAGCTATTCGCTTTCAGGTGGTACAGCTCGTCAAACTTCATGCTGATGTCTTCAATGGACAACTGGAGGAGATCCCAAAATCCAGCCAAGTCCTGGGCTGTGGGTCTGGGATTGGCATTAGGGTTCTAGAAGGAAAAGCATTGAAGGAAATCCTTTGAGAATGAACATACTCTCCTGCAAGCAGAGCAGCCTGCACACTTTACATATTCACCCCTTTTACATTTGCCTACAAGCAAAACAATCAAGAACCCACAGGACACACCAGCCCTGAACATGTAGACACACAAAGGCATCATTTACAGCCAAAAACATTTTTGCCCAGCTTAGGAAGCAGAGGTACTGACTGAACTTCTCCTACAGCAGCCTGAAGAATAGCCCTGAAATAGACACTTTGCTGCCACTAATGCCACAGCAGGAACCTGCAACTGGAGGTCCCCAGCATGGAAATCAGAGCCAGAACACCGGTTTCTTACACAGAGATCCTGATTTCAGGGGGGGAAGTAATGGAAATGGACATGCTACAAACACAGCTCGGATGCCTGGAGGACTTGCATGCAGGCGTACAGCACTCCAAGGAGCCACACGGCTTTCATGAGCAAAATTACTTTGCTACATTCCCCCCTAAAAAATGCGAAAGCATCGGTACTTCTCGGGCTAGGGTGAAAAATTTTAAGTAGCTTAAGTTTCTTCCAGGAACAGGATTTTCCCAGTTTCCAGACAGCTGAACCACCATCACAGGCCCTGGAAAACCTGGGATCAGATTGGAGCAACTTGGCACAAAGCTCTGCTGACAGCCTGGCAGCTTGTGGTGCTGCCACTGCTGAGCTGTGATCAGCCAGAGATCAGAAGGCAAATGCTTAACACTTTATCCCCTCAAGTTTCTCTGGGATTATTTTACATGTAAAGGGGAATTCACTTCCAAGAAAGCTGGCAAAAACCACAAAGCTTGAGGGGAAAACCAAACCACAGATTCCATTGATCCCCATTAGCCCTGTTCAGCTCTGAAAAAGGGCAAAACTCTGCATTCTCTTTGCATAGATCGATCCCCATGCTGTGTGACCAGTGTGACAGTGCTGTAGAGACAGTTTTAGCAGCCACATCATCTACACAAAAGGAAGCATGTTTGGTCGAGAGCAGTCTTTCCAAACAGTCCCTCCTCTATGGTCAAACCTCACCTCAAAAAGCCCTTGAGAAGCAGTAGGTTAACCCAGCCCTCACTACGGACACTGCTCTTAGGCTACAGCTGCACACTGGCCTTGTTTTCAGTGACAGCAGCCTGTTAACACCTCACCATGTTCCTGTAGTGCTGTTGAAGCAGATACATCCCCCTCTCAGAAACCAGAAGAGACAAATCCAGACTCACCAAGTTTTGTTCACAGAGGCCGTGGAATTGCTGGAACTTCTGTGACATTAGTAACTGTGCACTGCCCACTGCACTCAGGACTTTTCCTAAGACTGTGGGTGAGGAAAAAAGAAAAAGACCTCAGTCGAACAGAGTATTAGTTGCAGCAACGAACTCCAATGTTTCTGGAGTAAAGAAACACTCAAGTTATTAGAAAAGGAGTTTCAGAGATCCTCAGGCACTAAGTGCTCTCAGGGAAAGTTGACATTTTGAAACTACATTTGCCTTTACCATCTACTAATGCTCCTTCTGGCAGGCCAAAGGCAGACAAGACTGAGAACATTACAACACCTGAGATGGCAGAAAATTCCTTAAACTGCCCTCAGCCCCTCAGGAGCCACCAGCACCGTTTCAATGAGCAGGTCTGCTGGCACCTGCTCAAGATCACGTCCTGCTCTTCCATCCCTGCATGAGGTGAAGGTGGCAAAGGGCAGGAGACCTGTCTCCAACCTTGGTGTACCAGCAGGGATTAACACACTGAGGACAGGGCTTTTAACACCCAGGTCTTCATGCTGCTCTTAATGGGTTTCCCAAGCGGCCCCTGGGCATGGCATTGTTCCTCTGCTCATCAGTGGAAATGCACTGTCTGGGCTTTTCCCTTCCAAAGGCAGATTCAGAATCCCCCTCCCCTGGGCCTGCAGCTGCATCACCAACAGAGACTGAGCCCTGCTCTCCTCCTGCTCTGCTACAGCACCTGAGCCAGCTCTAGGTTTTTGGAAATCTTAATGGGACAAGTGTGTGCGGGGCTCTCACACCCACCAAGGGTTTGGTTACAGGATCTACCAGCAGATCATTCTTAGAGGTCACAGTTGTAATGCCACATAGGTCTTGGTGTCTTTCCTTACCAGAGCACTCCTGCCTTGGGTCAAACCAGGTCACTCCAAGGCAGGGAGATCCCTGGCATGGCCTATCCCCTTGGCAGCCAGGGCAGCACTACAGGGCAATCAGATTAGGCATCAGCTTCACGAGCCCCAGCAGTGACCGTGAGCTAAAACTGGGCCTCACCTTTGTTTCACCTTTCTCAGGTATTGAATATATAAAAACCACACTCCACACAAAGATCCTGCCCTCTGCAGCCCTGTCGCATGCTCCTGTCATTTCATATGCACCATAGGCATGATTCCTACTGCAAAAAGCCCAGGTTTTCCCAACTCATTTGAAAAAAGCCCAGCTGGGGCCAAACCCAATAATATCAAGTGGCCTTGTGTTCCCTGTGCATATGCTTTTGGTGTATTCAGGACAAATCCAGCGAGGCTTTCCCATACGAAGAAACCTCCTCTTTGCTATAAAAACAAGTTCCTCAACTGAACATATCAAACAAGCTCAAAAATTGTGTTCATTCTGTCCCACTGCCAGCTAAGCTTTTCCTTGTTTGAATGTAATGAGTGAGGCAGGGAGAGATCCCACAATCTCCCTGACAGCTTTTTCCATTAAAACTGTTTTAAGATTAAATCCATGTAAGCTTTTAGCAGTTTTAGTGGTCAGAAGCTGCATCATTCCCTTCATGTCTTATATCCTGCATTACAGTCTTATTTCTTATTCCATATAACAGAGGAAATTGCCTTATCCGTCCCAAGGAAAATGTGCTCCTTATCCCATCCTCATCTCCATGTTCTGGCTCTGTAGGCTATCAGCAATTTCACGGAATCAAGGAATGGTCTGGGTTGGAAGGGACCTTAAAGACCATCTCAATCCACCTCCCTGCCATGAGCAGGGACACCTTCCACTAGGCCAGGTTGCTCCAATAACACCCATCCAACCTGGCCTTGATCACTTCTAGAGACGGAGCAGCCACAATTTAACTGCAGAAAGCTGACCCAACAGTCAGTTCCAGGTGCTGTGAGGCTGCTCCAGTTCAGAGGCTGCCAACACCCACCTTCCTCAGAGAGATTGTTCTCTTTGGTCTCCTGGTCCATCTGACGGCACCAGCCTTCCAAGCGCTCTGTCTCTGCCTGCAGCAGTTTCAGGAACCAGAACCCGTCCCGCCGGCAGGCCCCGGGCTGTGCGGGCTCCGATGGCGACGTGGAGGTCTCAAGCCAGGGGTCAGGAGGAGGGAGGGAAGAAGGCTCCAGGGCCGGGTCATTGTTTTCTCCATAGGAGAGGTTTCTCTTAATCTGTGAGGGCTTGGCTGGTTGCCTGGTGGTGGCATCAACACCAACAGAGTTGTTGTGCTGGGGGCACTCAGCGAGGCTTCTCTCAGATGATTTACAGTTGGAGTTACTGGGCTCCTGTGTGTCAGAGTCTGTGTCCTGTTTGGAGGACATGCTGCGAGAGTGGCTGTTTCTAGAGAGATCAAAAACAAGCATTCAATAGCAGGACTCGACCTGGCCAGCCTCCTGCGCCAACAGCGAAATCCATTTAGTTTATGCCTGCAGTGGAGCCTCACCCTGCCCCTCCTCACACACAGACACACCACACACTCAGACAGACAGAATTATAAGGTTGCCTGCTTACTGTAATCGGCCGTTCAGACGAGAGGGCTGACGCACGTCTATAATTACAGCTTGTCATTTTTTATTTAATTTCAAGCTCCCATTGATTTGGCTGTTACAGAACAAGTGCTTTTTGCAGTGGGTGTGTGCTGTGGAGGAAGAGCTCTCCATGGACCCCATTCAACACCACTCACTGGCACAAAGCAGGGAAGGAGGTCTAAGCAGAAGTGGGGGGAAGCACAATTTAAAAGAAAGAAAACTACACAAGGTTGCGTCTCACTTACCGCCACTCGTCCTCTACCTGTACCCCGATGGACTGGAATTTGGTGGCTGGTGGAGGAGGCTCCTCTTTTGCCACTGGCTGAAGGCAGTCAACCTTATTAAACAAAAAAAATACAGACAAAAACAGACACAAGAACTTGCTGCTGGAATTCACATTAGTAGACCAGGGGTGCTGCACACACACAGAGCAATGCTGACACCATACACCAACGGGAGGGTTGTCTAAGGAGAGGCACGAGGCTACTGCTCAGCTCTGCTCCCACCTGAGGATCACTGGGTTCCTGCCAGGTACCTGCTCTAAGAGCCCACCCATCTGTGTCTGCATGGCCAGGGCAGGGCCGTGTGTCCCTGTGCATGTGCCATCCCACACGGGCAATGGCCAAGGGATTCAAGAGGGGACAGAGAGTTGATTGAGACTGACAGCAAAGCCCTGCTTCCTCTCTCCCAGGGATTGACACCCTCCACATCTCTGGATAAGAGGGTTAGAAGGTTTCAGGAAAGAAATCTAGGTGGCTTGGGAATCAGCTAAGAGAAGAGGAGAAGGTGGCACTCATCATCTCAGTGTGTGTTCTCTCACCTTGCTGCCCTTTCAGCAGGTGTTCTGCCCCACCAACCCTGCAGAGAAGCCTTCACTGTCACCTGTACCTAACTGGCCAGGTAGTCTTGCTGTAAAGTTGATGGAGAACTTGTTCAGCGTGTGCGCACACACACACATATGGTGGCTCAAAGCTCAGCCCCTGCATGTGAAGCTGCCCAAGTTCCCATCTGCAGGAAACAGCCCTGAACCAGCACCTGGGACAGAGCAAGAGCTGGCAGCCACCTGTAACTGAGAAACCTGTCCCCAGAGGAGGGTACATCTCCAGAGGATGCAGTGTTGCTGACTAAAGCATGGATTTACACTACTCAATGGGTTCTCATTTGACTATATAATCAACAGCTCATTTCCACTTATTTCCACAGAGTTAAATGCTTCCAGCAAGAGAAACAGCAACCTGCTGGGAATGGTGGACAGCAAGGAATTGGTTCCTCCTACCTACAGCTCTGGGATCATTTGGCACTGCAGCAGCTCATCTCACATGGATGTCAAGCAGAAGGACCATCTCTCAGGGCAAAATTGTCCCTAGGACCATGGTGGATGAGGAGCAGATTGATGGGAAGGAGTAGAGAGTACAGGCAGACCAGCAGTAAAAGGCCTCTTCAGAGGTACTCACTCAGTTAATATGGTCCCACTGCTCTAGAAAACACTAAATTTTTACTAAAAGAACTTAGTCCTTTCTAGGCTGTTATGGGAAGGTGCTGCTGTTCCTGACCCTGGGAACATAGGCAGTAAGTCTGACAAGGCAGTGTCTCTTGCTATTCTAAGTGAGTTCATATGCACACTTGGTCACAGAAAAGGCACATGCTAAATGGATGGGGTAAGGTCATTCCTTGGGACAAAGGAGAACAAACTATTCCATACTTGTATTCCTATAGATGACAGTTTTCTTTTGGGGATATTCTCCACTTTAGGCTCTTCACTAGTCAGAGTCCCTTTGTCACTTTTCAAAGTTGCATTTTTTTGAGGTAACTCTGGAGTGTCTCTGGCTGGAGTCACGACGCTCCCCCTTGTCACGCTAGGTGTCCTGGTGCTGTCCAAGCTGTCTGAGGAATTGCTGAGCCCCGACTGGCTGGTCACCTCGCTCTTGTGGTCCTGGCTGTCCAGGTAGGTGTCCTGGGCCGATTCAGTGCTGCTCTGCACAGTGACAGAGATGAACGGCTTTGATGTGGTCCGAGGTGGGACAGGAGGTGGAGTCTTTTTATATGCCACTAGGCATGATGAACCTGCAGCGATGGAGTTCGAAAGAATAGAGAATGCAAAAGACAGATTGGAGAGAAAGAGATACAGTGAAAGAGAAAGAAAAAGCAGGTCAGTCACAACATTCAAGAGGAGCCTTCAAGCAGCAGCTGGAGGCAGAGATGCAGAACCAGCCCACAGCCAACAGCTCACACTGGGGACCCAAACCAAAGCATAGGGGAAGCGGAAGGCAGAGCCAGAGCTAGCTTGCAAAAGAAGTCAAAAGCAATACCATGATGTATGAAAATCTGGAAATGGAGAAGAGGAATAGAAAAGCCTCCCAAGAATGCTACAGGGTTTGGCAGGTTTAAGCCTCCACGGGGGAAAATACTCTTTGTCTAAACCCTAAGTTTTAGTGCCTTAGAACAGCCAGTCCTTTGTCCCATCAGTTGACAAGTTTCAGTGTCTCGATCAGGGTGTCGGTTTTTCCTACAGAAATGGAAAGAAGCCAGAAGTTTGTTAGATGCTAATGGCAGGAACACATTTGAAGGACCTGACAAACCTGGCTGCTATACCCTAAAGACATCATGTGGATGCAACAGCCCAGGAGTGGCTACTCCATGACCCCACTTCCAGGTGGTAGTGAAGCTCGAGATGAGTGCCCAGCATGCACAGAACACAGGTATCCACCACATGTATGACTGGCCACATGAATCAGAGGAGCACTTGCATGAATCCGGACAGAAAGACAACCTCAGCCTGTTTATGTCTCTGGCTTGACAGGATGGAAGACCACTGATGAAAATACACGTAAAAGGTGGATCCTGCAGCAGGCATGTTTAGGCCCTCAGTCTGCCAAGGATATACAAGCCCCTAAGGCCACAGTCGCACCTAACCACACACAACTGACCCCTTTTTTCCCCTTATCCCTGTACTCCCCACTCTTGGTCATCCCCAAATCACTAAACGCTCTTTCTTATCCTACGTTTGGCATTTCCCATTAAGCCCTTTGCAATTTCAAACTGCTTTTCCCCTGCACCCCATAACACATCCCACCCCTCGACAGCAGCCTCCTTAGTCTGAAAGATCTGCAGTTTCTCCCCATAGCTCACAGTGACAGGTGTCACACCTGGACACTGAGGCTGACGCTCTGCTGGGACAACCCTGGGAAGAGCCTGGGCAGAGTGTTCAGTGCTCAGGGATTCTTGGCTTGGGGACCCACCTGCCATCATCTGCCCCTGCTCTGGGATTGTGCAGATGGGCCTGTGATGGCCTCTGGAATGGACCTGGGAGGAGCCCAGCAGGGCATGATTTGAGCTTCTGCTGTTGCCCGAGCCCTCCGTGGGTGTGCAGAGGAGGTCTGTCGCATCTAACACTGCCCTGCTTCTGGGCATCACCTGAGAGGATCCATCACCCTCTCTTCTTGCATAGCACAACTCAGCCAGAGCTGCACCTCCCTGGGACAGCCACATTCCCAGAGTGGGAAGAGGTACTGGTGCCAGATTCCTCCCCAGAGGCCTGCAGGTCTGTGTCTGTGGCATGCTGAGTCCTCTGGTCTCACTTCCCTGGCAGGGAGCTGAAGGACTGTGTAGATCCAGGTTTTGGGGGAATCCCTGACCAGGCAGCCCAGGGCTACCCTTCTCTTGCCTTAGTGTCCTGGTGGTTGGGGCACAGCCAGGCTCTGTCCTGCAGTTTGGGCAGGAAGCTTTGCTGCTCCAGGTTGGGAACAGATTAGCTCCATGACTACCCTGGGTCACAGAGAGTCAGGTCAGTCTGAGCTGTACCTTACACATGAAAAAGAAATGTGTCCCTGCCCCTGGATGTGGTGCAGCAGCACATCGCTGAGGCACACCTACAGGACAGCCCCTTTCCCACATCAGTGACAAACCAAGTGCCCCTAAGTCACTGCAGAAAAATGATGTGGGAAGCTCTGGTGGTGGCAGGGCTGTCACTCTCCTGGGTTCCTTGCCCCAACCCATAGTTCTTGGCCTCCAGCAAAGGGGTTCTGTCCCTCAAATTGAGCCCTCATGCACTATCTTGGTCCACACATGCCTTTTCCCAAGCCCTTGACAAGCAGATGTTGTCAGGTACCAGCACAAACCCTGCTAGGTCACCCAGGACCAAAGAAGGGCTGTACAAACTTAAATCCAGTTTTTAAGTGCTTTCCTAGTATAGTTCTGATGGCTGCAGGGGCTCTCATTCCCTTAGGTTTCCTGCTTCAATCCATGTTGTCTGATACCAGTAAAGTTTTGCATGTTGAATTGCAAGCTCCTACCACCCGGTCCCATACACAACCTCTCCAAAACCTGCAGACAGTGAGTGATATATATATATATATACATACATGCAAATACAGATAATTTTCATTAACCAATACTCTTAATTTTACCATTTCCGTCCCTGAAGTAACCACCAGCATATTAACGAATTTAGTACCACAGGAGGCCAGTCCACTGTCAGGAATCCTTCGACTATTTGGGAGTGCAAAGGCAGGCAGAGGTATCTGCTGCTCCCCAACATTACCTTCCACTTCCAAACTGTTTCCTGCGTGCCTGGGGAGTTCCAACAGGGCACCTGATAGATTTTTTGATGTTTCAGGACAATTAGACAATCTGTTCTGCAGACAGTTTTAGGACAGTTAACAGAGAAGTATCAAATGAACCTGATCCAAATGGATTACAGGTATGGAAAGGGATATTTCAGGTGACAGGAGGCTCCTGGCAGCTCCTGTTCCTGTCCAGACAGCTGCCTGTGCTTGCAGTGGAGCATGAACGCACTTGAGGGGCATCCAGGAGGGGGATCTCGGCCTCATGCCTTCCAATGGGGTCAGAGCCAGGCCCTAGGACTTGTATTCCCTGTGGAGCAACTGCACAGCTGCACTACATGCCTTATTGGCAGTATTTAGACATGCCTGTGTTTCCACAACCCAATATTTACTGTATTAACAGCTAAAGTTCCACTTCAAAGGAGGAACCACATGGGAAGGATTACAGAAGTGTTTCCAAAAGCATTTCTGTGCTCAAAGATGCTGAGCAGCCTTGACAGCATTGACACAGTGCTGCCTTGTGTTACCGTATCAGGGATATAGCAGCTACTGGCCAGGGCAAGCCGCAGCCACCTGAATGGTTGAAAACATGCCCACATGCCCCTTTGGTTCAGTACCTCCCCACTCAGCATGGCCTCTGTCCTTCCCCAGCGACAGCACTCAGCCCACAAACTGCCCAGGGTCCCCTGCTACTCATGGCCTTTGTGACACAACTTTGCTCAGGGCAGGACTGCTGGCAGCACTGTGGTGGCTTGGGCTGGCACCTTCAACAGGAGCTCAGCTCAGGTTTCCCAGCTGCTGCTGACACCAACAGGGCTGCAACTGGGGAAAGGAAATTGATGGCTATCTGATACTGAACAGCACAGTGAGGCAAAACAAGGGGAGGACACAGCAGCACAGAAAGGCAGGAGCTCCTGGGGGAGATCAGTAGTGTCGAGGATCGGTAACTGGACCCAAATTCATTCTCCCACCTACCAATAGAGAGCATGAACTGTTTGTGCTGCTCTGTTTACTGGGGGGAAACTGAAGCATCAACCCCGGCTTGTTCCTGGGGATGCCCTTGTGCCATCCTGCTTGGCAGAAGGGCAGCACAGGCTTTGCTTGAGGGGAAACACACAGTACCAACAAAACACACCTCTGCTCGTGTTATGTGTGGCCAAAGGGTTGACTATGTGAACTCTAAGTTTACTCTAAGAAATGTTGCAAATGATAAATGCAAAAACATAAGGAACTTTGAAGAACTAGGGATGCATGAATTAGTGCAATTGCAAATTAAGCCCACTGAAGCCTCTGCAACCACAGAACAGGACTTCTGAATGCCCATCAAACCTGGAAAACACCCCCTCCCCAAAATGCATTTCAAAAGTATAAGACAGAGCGAGCCCACCTAGAACAGTCTGTCCTTGGCTCTCAACACAACTCTGAACTACGGTTCAGTGTTTCTTGCATCTGTGGGAAGGGACATGTTGGGAAAGCCAACAGCATCCCAGTGTTTCCACAGGAGATGCAGGCAGCATGCCCTCCTGGCTCAGAGGCCAATCCCACCAGACAGGAGCATTCCAGTTGCTGACTTACTCCTCCAAAGGGCTACAGCTCATCAGGGCATGGATCTGCTCTGGAGTTGCTGCAAGTCACAGTCTGTTATGTTTTAAAATCAGCTTGTGCTGTAATGTGGAACTACAATCCCCGTGGGCACTGGAGCAGGCACACACCTCTGTAGGACCATCAGCTCAGTTTGCTTGGCAACATCAGCCACACCCCAAAAAGGTGCAGAACAACAAGAAAGTGTGGAAGTTGAGCTTAAGCTTCCAGCTTTGCAGCACTGGACTCTTCCTGCTCGCAGAATCTTCTAAGGCTTATTACAACAAGCTGCTGGAATTGACAATGTGCTGTGGATGATTGATTTGGGTGGGAGGGATGTTTGTTTATAGTCTCTTCCTTCTGTAATCATGTTTAGAAAACAGCACGTTTCCAAATCAGCACCTTCCACCTGTCCTCAGGAGCTTGGGCAATCCACACTGATGCAGCCCCAGGCAGAGGAGCTGTGTTTGCAGAGCCTTACACTGGACAGTCCTCCAGACCCTCAGAAAACAGCTGGCCGTGCTAGGATCCTCTCCCTGTCCTTCCAGAGAGCCAGGCATTTGCTTCTCTAAATGTAGAGCCACAAGAGACTGTTAAATCCAGCCCTGACTTAAGAGGCCCCTGTTCACACCCCACCAAGCTGTTATCTGCTCAGTACCTGGCAGCATCACCAGGATCGCAGACAAGGTATTTGGATTCAGATTTAAATATCACAATTGCCTTCAAGTGTGTCTGCATGAAGTGCTATCACTAGTTCAATACAGCCTGGGGACACTTCTAAGCATTCCAGGGACTCCAAGGACCTACTCAAACCATCCTCATTTTTGTTAAATCACCTCAAAGGCATCCAGCCACAGTCAGCTGTGCAGGCAAGTTCCACTGCCCTCAAACATCAGCAGGGCTGACTGCTATCACTGTCCTGCTCTGTGCATCCCCCTTTCTCCATGGGAAGAGCTGAAGGAATGACCCCGTTTCCTCACATATAAAGCAGAATACCCTGAAATATTCCCTCCTACAAGACAAGCTCATTTGCCTTTTAAACAAAACAACCGCAGAATCATCTTGCAGCAAATGGCATCAGTGGCATTATCCCCTCAGAGAGTCCAGTGGAGCGGCTTTGGGCTGGCCTTTGCCACAGGGTCTCCCAGCTGGAAGGAGCTGTGTTTGGAGGCAGCTTTCAATAACAAAGAGAACTGGAACAGTTGCATTCCAAGCAGCCTGATCTCTGATTTTCATCAGCTCAAGGAACACTTCAAGGTTGGAGCTTTAATGAACTACAGGATGTTTAACTTGTAGAGAGTCCAAGTGAAGATGGGCCCCAGTTACAATTACTACTGAAGACAAAATAGACATTTATTGATTTTATGGTTCACAACAATCACTTCAGATCTGATTTTTCTCATAAAACAAAATGTTTCTAGCCTTCACAGCTATGGCCACAGCACACAGGTCTTCTCAAACCTGTATTTGGGCTGTATAGAAGTTATTTTGAGTATTCTGCAGATTGAAGGTCAAGGTACCTGCGCTGTCTGAAGGCACAGATAAGAAACGTACCCAAATTTTTTTAGTCAACACGAAAATCATAGAAATCAGAAATTATAAAGGCTTGTGTTGGAAGGGACTTAAAAGCTCATCTCATTCCACCCCCTGCCATTGGCAATGACACCTTCCACCAGCCCAAGTTGCTCCGAGCCCTGTCCAATCTGGCCTTGAACATTCCCAGGGATGGAGCAGCCACAGCTTCTCTGCGCAGCCTGTGCCAGGGCCTCATGACTCTCCCAAGGAAGAATTTCTTTCCTAATATCTAATTTAAATTTCTCCTCTTTTAAGTTTAACACCGTTTCTCTTTGTCTTATCACTCTCCGTCCATTTAAAAAGTCACTCTCCCATATATCTTCATCTGAACACAATGGGAAATCCCCATGAAGATGCCATCTCTTCCTCTGACAGAATGACTGCCTTTAGAGTGCCAGAGAAGTTTTAAAAGAAGTCTTATGGTAGTTAAACAAAACTACTCCTGGAAAGCAAAGTAAAGAGGCTGCATTTGTTCAGTGGCAGTTTACAGAACTGCTGTAAATACCTTCTGCCTCTGTAGTTTCCCTTTATGAATCTTAGTAGCACTGATCTTTGGAAAAAAAAAAATCTCACCTGGATACTACAGAGGTAACAGGCACCTGATGGGGAAATGCTGCTGACTGAGTAGGCTGGGGGAGCCAGGAAAGGGCTGTGTGCTCTCCTACCAGCCCTCACTCCATGCTGCAGTCTGACCCTCAGCAGCAGCATGGAGTGAGAAGCTCCCCCACATCACTAACCAAATTGTGTGCTGCCTCCACAGGGGCTGATGGTGCCTACAGAGCCCTACAGAGTGACCAGCCCAGCAGAGCCCTTGAACTCTCAGATAACCCAAAGGAACACTATTAACACTTCACCATCTTCCACAGCCCTTGGCTTTGCTTACTGTACCTGCTGTTTGCTTATCATGAAGCTGATATACAAGCCAGGCTGTGCTTTGAGTCAGAGGACAGAGTATTCCCCAGGAGCTCCGCCCAGACAGCAGCACCAGGGAAGAGCCCTCACCCATGTGCACTATGGCCCTTTGTAAACCAGGCATTCAAATCACTCTCAGTAGTTCTGAAGGGGGTTGGTGGAGATAGTCAACATTTCCCTTGTTATTGCTCTACCCATCCTCAGCTTTCAGACCCAACACAGCTCAGCAGGCAGAGCAGCAGTGCTTGGGTATGGCTGGAGTGACAGCTGGGACAAGGGGACAGCTATGGGCTTGTCGCTTCTCCCACCTTACAGTTACCTCGTTTCCAGGACAGACAACCAGGCCTCGGGCTCTCTGCTCCCATCCTTCCCCACAGGCAATGGGACACGTCACATCAGCCCCTGGATTCCAGACAGAAGCAAGAGCAAAGAGGCCAAGTAGAGGGCAAGTAGATCTGCAGTAGGTACCCTGGAGAAATGAGGGGCAGCAGGCTGGTACCCCAGGGTAGGAGTGTCAACCCTACTACTGCAGCTGTTCCTACCAGCAGCTATGGAAGATGAGCAGCCCTCACTCAGGGCTGTCGCTCTGTCCCTTTTCCTGATCCAAACAGCTATGGCCAGTGGGTATTTCCCCTTGAACAGCATCAGCTCACTTGTGAGATAAGCACAGGGGGCAGATGCCCTTACTAAGGAGAACCATTCCTCCTACACAGGCTCCTCTGGGAGCAGCCACTATCCAACTCCCACATATGCCCGATCCACCACCCAGCTCCGCACTGGCATAACCTTTACCAGGTTTGCAGGCTGCATTTCAGCAATCTGGCATTTAGTTGCAGAAAGAGGTAACTTTTTAGCTTTAAGCAAACACCTACTTCCTTAAAGCTCCCCAATGCAGCCAGAGAAACTGTCACAGGAAGCCCTTCCACATTTGCAGAACAGGATTAAACAGACCTGTGCAAATAGGTCTTTGCTTACCACCTAGGAAACCACTTGCAAATGCTGCTACAGCGAGCAAACACCTGGTAGATCTGTCACCTAGTGCTCCTGTTCAGGTCCAGCATCCACCCTGGTCACAGCACTCCTGTACATCCTACAGGCCCTGCTGGCAGGATCTATGTATCCATCTGGCATTGGCAAATGAGGGCCTGTCCTGCACATGGCCAATGACTGCCAAGTACAGCAAGCTCCTGCATATCTCTGAAATGAAAGAACCAGACATATCTGCAGGAAAAGGACCTCAAACTCAAGGGAGCATCTCTCAAATGTTGCAGTCAAATGCAAATACAGAAGCAAAGGGCCCTCTCTGAATATCATCTGTGTGTTTGTAGACTAATGGTAGACCACTCATCCAGAAATCCACCACAACATACTCTGTACAACCATTCTCTGGTCAGCCACGACACAGATGCCCTTAGGGAGAGCTGCAGTGTCACTGTACAGGGTGACTCCCAGGGAGTGCCCAGGGCAGGCATAGGGCACAAGTGGCAGTACCCTGTCAGGGGTGCACAAGCCTCAGCAGCCAGTTCTGATTAGAGACCCAGTCCCTGTACTTTGGGAGGGGAAGCAGGAACATTACCCAGAAGGAAAAGCTGAAAACTGTGATATCTTTACATGAGGGACCTAGGATTTTTCAGCGTACCAGAAGTTTGAGCATCATGGAGATGATCCAATTTGGAATTCCCGAGCAGGGAAATGACAGTAAGCACTGATACACTGAGAAGTATTACACAGGGAAGGCAAGGCAGCTTGTTTTTTGTTTTAAAAGCCTCTTGTAGAAGGTCATAAATTTAAAAGAGGCATAAAGCAGCAGACAACCCCCCCCTCCCCCCAAGAATGCTGGGGGATAAAAATACAGTACCTCACACTGCTGGCTTCTGGCAGATATGGTCATCCCCTGCTTTCAGAACAGCCTGCTGCAGAGCTAGCCTGACAGCAGGGACTCAGCAGATGCTACAGGGAACACCAGCCACAGACATTCCCAAACCCTGCAGCAGCTGTTACTGGGGCTGCTGTTTTTTTTGAAAAGAGACACAGATTTCTCCCGAAAGTGATTGTCAGCAGAGGTTTTAAAGCAAGTTACAGCACTGGTAAGGAACTCCACCCTGCTCCAGCAATGCATCCAGAAAGAGTACATCTGTCCTGGGGGACTCAGGCAGGTCTCCAACCCAGTCAGCACAGAGCAGTGGTCTAAAGGTGCATCCCCTGCCTCTCCCTGCCAAGGGGCTGATTCATTAACAAGAACCAAGGTCCCCCAAACCAACCATCTTGCCTCAAGAAGTCACTGAAAAGAGAAAAGCCATGATCATGGTGCCAAGGGAAGCAGAACTGCATCTCTGATGGGGTGGGGGTTCCTGGGCTCCAGGGACAGACCCTTCACCTCTCACCTGCCAGCTCACTGCCATTTAGTGCATTTTTCCAGAGGGGTGAAGTGAAGGGATGGTTCACCAGTTCAGTGTTCCTCTGCTCTGTGCTGGGGCTCAGGCTGTGCTTATCTCTCCAGTACCTTCCCTAACAAGGGCTGATGCTTTGGGAGCTTAACACACCAAGAGAGGTGAAGCAGCACAGCTAAAGGGAGCTCAAGCCTGCAGAGCTCTGGGATCTCTGATCATCAGCCATGCTCCTGCAATCTCCACCACACCACGGCACTGCTCTAGGAATTCAGCCATGGCAGCAGAATAGTTCCCAGCAGCACACACACTGTCCTGCCAGCTTGGGCATGACAGAATCACCATGGATTCCTCCTGCTGCCAGATCTTGCCTGGCCCCACCAGCAAGCCAGGGCTGCAGATCTGCCAAACCAGCCAAGAGCTCATCCAGGCAGGCCAGAAACTCAAGCTGCCCCCTCTCCATGACCACACACAGCCCTTCCCCAGGCAGACTCCTGCCACAGAACAGTGAGCAGAGGCTATAGAAGTGCCAGCGGAATTCAAACCTACAGCAGGTTTTACCCCTTCACTCACAGCTCCATGCTGGCTCTGACCCTGGCCTGAGGCACACCAGGCACAGGTGAAGGAAACAAAGTCCCTTGCTGCAGAGTGGGGATCCTGGGGGGCTGAAGCCTTTCTGTGCACACAGCAACAGTCACTGGGAACTCCCACTGCTGCTTTTCCTGAGCCTGGAGAAGACAGGGAAGCTCTGCAGATATCCTGTCTACGCATCTGAGCCACACAATGGCTAGTCCTTTCCAGGGGGTCATCAACAGGGGGTTGAGCTTTCATGTCACAGAGGATTTCTAGAGAGAGCAGACACTTTCATCAGAGCCTGCCATTGGAACAGGTCACTGCAGCCAGTGCCAGGTAAGAGAAAGTTAATGACAGACTGGAGCACACACCACCCCACAGAGCTCACCAAGGGCAGGTGCAGCTGGTTAGCAGCTCAGCACCCCAACACCTACAGGGCTCCAGGAGACACAAGGACCACAGCTTAGTGACCATAGATCAGCCTGCACTCTTGTTGTGCTGCCACAAGAGCAACAACTCTTTCTGCTAATGCAGTGAAACATCATCCACTCCATCCTCCCAATTCCAGAGAACTGTGCCTGCAGCATCTCACCCAAATGTGGCAAACAAAGCTCAGGAGTAGCAAAAGGAACTGTCCACTGGACTCAACCATGAACAGGTTGTCAGTGCAGCAGCACAACCATGCAGTGCTCAGGGCACCTCCAACACCTTCAGCCAGAAGACTGGAGACAAGAGTGACCCAGCTAACAGAACAGGAGAGAGAAAAGGCAACTGAAGATATCTAGAGATTTGCATTCCAGAGAGTATTTTTCAGAATAGCACTTACTGCAGGCCACATTCCTCCTTGCTTTTAAACACATACTGTGGCGGTACTGAAACACTGATTCCCTCGCTATGGGACTGCAGGCTCTGTGGCTGCCAACTGCACACTAAAGCTTTTGCCTGGGCTAGCTTGGGCAACTCCGCAGCTCCAAGTGTCTGTACAAGAGAGGCTGCGTGCAGAGCAAGAACCACACAGGACCTCCCAGACCATGGATAATAGGGGAAGGGAGCACTGGGCTGAACTGGGTACCACAGAATTCCTGTCACACAGCAGTGACCAGTCTCCCTGTTTAATGCTGCCCTTTCTGCAAGGTTTGCTCAGGGTTATGGCACCACAGACATGAAATAAGGCCATAAATGAGAACCAAATGTGAATTAGCCAGTGCCTCAAGACTGCAGGCCGCTCCCTCTCTCCCTTCCTCAACATGGGATGTTATCCTGCTGCTCTGCAAAGCAGCAAACTGCGCATAGCAGGGGAGGCCTTTGGAGAAGACACCCACCTAAGGGACGACTGCAAATCCTCCATGTACCCGCTACTACAGCCACTTCTAAGTGCACTGAGGGTATTAGCATTAATCACCGAAGTGTTTAAGAAAGCTAGTGTAATTAAGCAGGTCTTGTTAGTTTTTCTTCAAGCTAGCAGTTTCTAGAATATCCTGCAGAATTAAGTTTCACTAGTTAATTATGCATTTCATGAAATATCCTCTCCCTTCACCATCACTTCACACGCTGACACATCACTCAGAGGATGGCATATGTGGATGCTTTTAACTCGCTTCCCTGCCACTGCAGAAGTCCAGGGAATCTCAACACACCTCCTCAAAGTCACAGCCAGTCAAAATCCATATGGCTAGAAAACATGGTAAACCAAGCCTGTTCTTGTCTATATCAAAGCTCAGCAACTCAAACATGCTATTTTTGGATATGCTGATTGCTAAAGCCCCAAATCAAGTAATTCCCAAGCATCTGCTCACGTGTCAAAGGAGACACATCACAAGTTCTCAATGTACAGGCAGTGGCTGAATCTTCAGCACAAAGTGCGTGCAATAACCAAAAAGTCTTGCCCTCTCAGAGAGGCGAATGTGTCAGTCCGACATGGTATAAAAAGCACAGTTACTCTGTGGGAGTTCTCACGTGCCTCTTTCAGCCCAGTGACCATCCTCCCATCCCACCAGGAACCACTTTGTCCAGGATCTTTTAGCAGATGAAGGAACACAAATTGCTACTGTACAGTAAAATCACACCTAAAATTTTTGGGCAACCAAGCCCACAGACACTGCTGCAGTTCACGGAAAGTTTTACAAGAACGGCCCAGTTGCCAAGGCAATATTGGCATATTCCCACTGACGGGCAGTCCTGAAAGCAGGATGGATGGGTTACCATCATTTTAAGTGTGCCACTAAACACTCTTCACAGAAGAGCTGGCCAAGAGGGTGCTGAAAACACTGATGGCAGCCAGCAGCTTGTCAACACAGAGTATGATAACAGGAGCAGGCCTGCACTGTCAGACATTACTGAGTTCCCCCTAGAACAAATGGGGCTTCTAGGGGATTGCTCCATCCCCAAGAACAGAAGCAGCTAGCAATTCTCAAGCTTACATAAAAGATCCAGAGATTGCAACTGTTGCTGCAAGAAAAACCTCAAGGCAAGAAGAACTAATTTCTCCATCACTTTGTTTGGCATCAGGATTTGCATCAGTTTTCATTTACCATATTCCAAATGTTACCTGATGCAGGAAAGCTGCTACTGTCCCTTGCTCACGGGAAGGTATTCCAGCCGTTTTAGGCAAGGGAAGCATTCAGTGATGGCACCAGGAGCAGCAGAGGTGGTTTTTCCAGAGCATTATGAAAAACCCTCCCCACACCCAGATGACTAGGAATTCTTTGTAAACTGAAAACAAACCCCACCCTGTACCCATAGGGCCAGAGAAAGCACATGTGTCAGCAGCTGAGGACACAGCAAAGAACACAGCCTCTGCACCAGAGAGATGGGAAGGCATCATGCTGGACTCATCTTCCTATGAAAAATTCCAGCCCTTAGTCAACACTCTTTCCACTTGGACATTGGCTGTCAGGCAGCCAGCACCCAAGATTTACATCTTCAAAGCTACAATCATCAAGAGGTTTTAAAAGTCAGATTCAATTGAAGCTATTTCCTCCTTTAAGTATGTACAAACCAAGATGTGGCAACATTATGTTAATACTGAAGAATCAAAGTCAAAATTGCAGGGAAATTTCTGTTGGCTGAGGCACAAGATAAATTTTGCATGTTAGAGAAAGCTACTCCATATTCTAATTCACTGTTTAACATGACATTAGTTATAAGATTAAAAAATATCACATGGACAAACACAGAAAAGGCTGTAGCAGGCGGCTCCCTCTCCATTAGCATTAAATTTGACAGTGGTTCAGCTGTTGCACCAGATTCTGGTCTGAACTGGAGAGGAAGGGAAGTTCTCAGAGTCAGAGCAGGCAATTAAGCAAATATTCCAACCTTTTAATCCTTTTGGGTAGGTTCTAGGGAGATTTGGAAAGCACAGCTGTGACCATGGCTTGGATTTCTGGATGCTCCCACATGAGCTAAGCCATGGATACTGCAGAGCCCAGCTGACTTTGCTCCCCAGCCAAGCAGGGGTACAGAGGAACAGTGCCATGCATCCCCAGAGTCACTGCTCACAGAGGCCAAAAGTTTCAGCTTTGATTCCTTAGGAATTTCTAATATCACAAGCACTCCCCCAGAACAATGGATACCCCAAGGGAGGGGGTGTCCGGGTTAAACCCAGCACTTTCTGGAATACTTCATTTCAGGAACTGAGCAGGCCATTTGACAAAAGAGCCATTGTGCCGTCTCCAGCTCTGAAATGAAAGAGCACAAACCCCAGAGCCTTCTCCAAGCACATCTGAGGCTCCAGTATCTGTGACCTACATAGATTCCAGCCACCACCAAGTCTTCATCTTCACAGCTAAGTTTGCTTTTACTGGAGGCTCCAAACCACCACATTCCTGGTTCACAGGCCTGAAGAGTCCCCATAAGCTTTCAAGTTCAGTGCCCAGACCACTACTTTCCAGCCACAAATATAGGTAGCAAGGTCTGGATTCACGGGTGCAGTACCTGTTTGCCCACGCTCACCTGGTCCCTCTAGCCTGCAGAACCTGCCATGAAGGTATTCTGAGGATCTGAGACTGTAACTGGAAAAGGGACGCAAGGGAGAGGTGAGTGCAGAGCCACATCCAGTGAACAGATTCAGTTTCAGGCAAAAAAGCTGAAAGCACTGGCTTAGTCATGCTGTTCCCATGCCATTGTGTGCCACGACATTCAGGCCCTACTACTTTCTGTCCTGCTGTCTGGAATTCAGTATGTGACAATGACTCCCTGGCCTTCCAAGGAGGGTTAACAGTAAACCTCCAGCAAAAGCATTAAATGTTACCAGAGCATCCCCTGCTGCTTTCAGGAACATGCTCACCATAGAACAGACCACTTTCCTGCCTTGAAAGCTATGTGCCAAAAGACTTCTTGGCTTAATTTCCCATCTTGCTTGTATTTATTCTTGTTTCCAAATGAGTGATCCCCTCTTCCTCAACTCCTTTCAACTGGCCAGTTGTATAGCTCCAGCTACAAAATAAACACCACCCACACCAAATTGAGAAATCTCAGAGTGTTCTGCAGGATATTCCAAAAAGCTTCCTCCCAGGACTTCACCTGTAAACACTAAGTACTAAGCAGATGAAGCAGAGCTTTCAGCATTGGCATTTTTGCTTTTCCTCATTTGCCTCATGACACTAAGTGGCAGGGGGTCAGCAGCAGGGTAGGAAGCAGGTAATGAGTGACTTAGAGTAGCTTAAAGGTGATGAGAATGACCCAGTCAGACTGTTCTGAAGGTATTCTTGCATGAGATAGTTTACCGAAAGTGTTTTAGGAAGAAGCTACTCCTTGTTGAAGCACAGCTATCTGAATATCCTGAAAAACAGCGTTTACTTGTTTCTCAGAGCCAGAAGCGCCTCCAGAGCCTGCTAGAAGACACACCACAGCAGCCTTGAAAGAAGCCTATCCACAATGTGCCCTTTTTCTGCTCATTTTCAGTTCTCCCTCCCAGCACATACAACAGTTCCACAAGGCTCTCAGACACCTGCTCTCATGGCAAGCACCACAAAGAACAGTGGGGTTTTTAGGAATGCAAAGCCCCCGATCCAAACAAGCACCGAAGCTTTTTATCAGTTCCAAAGTAGCCTGACCAGGAACTACACTGGGGTCACAGCAAAATTACAGGATCTACTGGACTATTTAATCTGACAGAAAACATGAGTCCAACTGAAGTTCCAGGTAGGAACTTATGGGGCTCTTGCTACAGGTCTTCAGAGTCACATCCCTGCCCCCGAGCTGCGCTACCAGCCTGTGGAGAACACACTTAGGAGGTTACGCAAGCAGGTGCTTGGGCTGTTGCTAACCATGTCCATACCCATCTCTTCCCCTCTCCTCCAGCCCTGTTAACAGCACAGAGGTAAGGACAGCTTTGAAGCAAACAGGCCACATTCCTCCTGCAGGGCAGGATGGAGTGAACAAACCAAACTGCTCCTTGCAGCGACCTACGCACCCAACCCAGGACAAAATGGTTTTGGACAAAACCAGCTTGGAGTTTCTGAACAGCTCCCAGCAGTCAGAACTGACCATGCTCCCACAATACACCAAGGTGAGCACGCTGCCACCAACTGTCTCTGAAAAATCCCACCTCTACGTTTCTCTGAAAATCCCAGCCAAACCAGACACTCTGAAGACTGCCCAAGGCTGGAGTTATTCCTCCACTTGGCCATCTCCCCACACTTGGCCTGGGAACAATTTTAGGCTTGGAACGCGTTACTGTATTCAAGCAGCCACTCCTTGTCATGCCAGTTATCCAACCCTCAGACCGGCTGTAGGATGAAATTCCTACAACAGCAAAATGCCAATCTTTGGATGCAGGGCCTTCCAGGGCAGTCACCAGCTCAGCCTCTGCCTCATTCAGTTCAACGGGATTGCTGAGAACAGCTACACCACCCTACTGACTGTGTCAGCTACTCAGGGTTAGTCCAGCAAGGGCTTTCACCTGAGGTGGCCTTGTGAAACATGAACCACCAGCCAAAAATAATCCAACTGTGATCACAAACAGACCCACAGCAGCACTGGATTTGGGGGGCACAGCAAGGAGGCGGTCAAGGAGTATGTCTCCAACTATCCACACGAGGACCCTCTACCAGTCAGAGTATGGTGAAGTACACCAGGACACCATGCCTCTGAGAGGAGCATCACAGGAGGGACACTGCTCTGCCCTTGTCACTCCAGCAGGAAGCACAGAACACGCCCAAGCACAGACTCAAAATATACAGTGGTCCCACCATCACCTGTAAGGGGACAATGCACTTGTGCGCTCGGAGTCACTCGGGATGTCTGTGATACCACATTGGGAAACAAACCCACCTGATCCCTGCTTCTACATTTTCCTAGAAAGCATTTTCAAGAAAACATTCAGGTTGTTTATGTACCAGAGGCACAGTTTCAGACGAAGCACTGTCCAGTCGTGTTTCTTGGATCTGGGACATGTCAGAAGACTTAAGACAGAGACACTGGATGCTGACTGAAGTTGAAGGCCAGTGGAACAGGCTGACTCTACCAGAGGTCACCTCTGTACAGGTCTGGCAGCCAGGCAGGAGGAACACTGTGAATGTGCTGTCAGCAAGACACTGATACAGCAGAGAGAAGGGTGCTGTACACAGGGACTGCTGGAACTCCCACTTGTAGCCCAGGTTAACAGAGACCTAGAGCACATGCTGCAGAGACAGTTTTCCTCCTCAATATATAAAGACTGTTCTCAGCTCTGTCACTGTATGCCAGCAAAAGAAAAATCTCCTTTATCCCCCAGCAGCCTTTCCAAAGCCCAAACCAACCTCAAAAGCTTTTGAAGCTAAATTAATGGTCCTGTGGGACACGGGGGTGGGACAACACCAAATAAGCGCCTTTAATTTTCATCTCTGATTTCTACTGTCTTCCATTAGCACAAAACTGGTGAAGAGCCGGCAGCTCTTCTGTGCCTGAACTGGTTCACCTTATCCCCAGAACCACAGAGAGCCCAAAGGGCTTCCTACTCTGCAGCCACCCCCACAGAGCCCCCACACTTCCAGCAGGGATGGGGCTCCACTGCTCCAGCAGCATCCCAGCACCTGCTGAAGGTGCCAGCTGCACCAGGATTAGCCTCTTGTGGCCTTTCAGGGAGGCAGAGTGACGAGGACAGCCCTTCCCACACAGTGTCCATGCTCCACATACTGGGGCTGGTATCTCCAGCACCATCATCACACCAAGAATGAATCCAATACTCAGGGATGTTTCTATTCCTGTTCCAGACATCTAGCAGACACAGCATGCCTATGAGATGACAGCAGACAAGCTTCATACCTACAAGTCAAAGATCTGAGATTGTGAAAACAACTTTGTATTAAGAGCAGCCATATAAAAAAACATTCAACCCCCTTTCAGCAACAGATTCAGTTCTATTTCTTTAGCTGTAGCCATGACACACAGCACAGCTGAGGAAACAAAACAGTAACATGTTATTTTGGATACTGCTTTGTAAACAGATGCGTGGCCAGTTATCTAATTGTGGGAACATTCATGTGAGTAGGCTTGGAGCAGCAGAGCACTCGCAGTGTTATCTCACTCAGAGCATCTTGCACCATCTCCATGAGGAAATTTCCATGGAGTGCAATGTCAGCAGCTTGTGCTGCAATACACCTGGGAGAATCTGTGAGGTGACATTTCCCTTGGGTACCACAAGACTCTCCCTTCCTATTCCAGCCTCCAACAGACACAACCACGAAGACAGTTACAGGAGGTATTTCTTCAGCTAATTTTTAATCATGTTAATTGACAAGAGATCTGACTCAGCTGCTACAGAGCCCAGTGGAAGCTGGGCCTCCTACTCCCTGTAGCAGGAATGCCTTATCCATGGGGAAAGGGTGTAACAACAGCAGTGAGTTAGCTTCTAGACACAGCAGGCCACCACTTGGACAGGACTTACATGAGGAAAGCCTATGGAGAGCAGTATGATCTGTCTGCCCTGGCAGCTTCATACCAGGCAGTCATTACTGAGAGCGCTTTGAAAAGCTGCACACCACTCACTCAGACACCGTGGAGTATAACATGAAAACGAGGAGCAACATTAAAGGTAGGTCTTCTGCACAAGTCAACATAGCCAGTATTAGTGTGATGAGATCCAGGCACAGAGGACCACAATCAATACCAGTGAGATCAAAGGGAAGGCTGAAAGATAAGCCCACGATTAGATGGGTGGCACAATACAGAATATCCAATCAGTCACACTGTGCTCACTCTCTCTACTGCCACACGAGTGTCACAGCCAGAGATCTGAAATACAGAACATCCCCCAAAGCTGCTGTCTGGCTGGATATGTGCCTGGCACAGCAGTGTCTCCCTCGGGACTTTTCAGTTTGAGAGTTTCAGTTTCCCTGTTCAGAATTCAAGGACAGAGTTCAACGCTATAGCAGTGCAGAAGCAAATGCCTTGATAAAAGTATTTTGGGAGTTTTGGATAAGTAGTGAGTTTTGAACAGAAGCGCCACTGCACCCCAGTTCTGCAGGCAGAGATGTGTGCACATACACTGTTTCAGTGAGTAGTCAAGAATGCCTTAGGAAGCTGAGTACCCGCATCCAAACTAAAGCCACCCTGCAATGTGTCTCAGGGACTTGAGTCTGACCTTTTTCTTTGCTCACTTCTTCAGTGATCTTAAAGTATGAACACGATTTAAAGGAAATTTTACCAGAGTATGAATTCATACAATCACTGGAAGCCACGCCTTACCAGACTACCTTTTCTTCCATCAGTTACATTGCAGGATGCCTGTCCTTTGCCTATCCAGGCAGACTGCAGCAGTAGCCCTCTTTATTATCACCTATAGCACTCAACAGAAAAAAGCACAACAGCACTTCTTAAAGCTAGAGATGGTCTCCCCTGCGTAAATGATCCTGCAGTTCCTTATCCTGGATAAGGGAATGCTCTCAGGAATCTAAGGAGAGAACTGCTTTATGGTTTTATTCAGCAGCCCCTGCCAGAACATAGTGCCTTAGGCTTTGTTTCCTGCACATTAGATGTCAGGAGTTTCAAAACACTGAAATTATTTGATGCTTGTTTTAGATTTCCCATACATAATGTATATCCACTGTGCATTAGCATCAGAACAGTCCATAGTTCAGGGGTGTGTGTGTGTGAGAGCTGTAAAGTGCAAAGATCACTGCAATGGATTAGTAATTGTTTCTCAAGTTGGAAAGCTCTCAGTCTGACTGTGGTAGATACAAGTCAGACTCCATCCTGCCCACGCCCCACTGGCATTGTGATTGTCCAGCCCCTGGACAGAGAGGGATGTTGACCGGTTGGCTCCCTGAAGGTGCCAGGGAACAAGGCAGCAAAATGAGCAAACCAGAAACTCTGGAGGGAGACCACACTTCAAAAATCCTCAAGCCCTTAAGTACAAGTTTCCCGACATTAAGATGACCCAGATGTCCCCCTTCCCATACCTGTCCCACTTACTGCCAGTGAGCACTGCAGGGCACTCTGTGCAGCCCCCCAAGGTGAACAATGAGCACTTGCTGCCTCTCAAGGCCAGAAACACAACCACAGCCTCAGCACACACAGCAAAACAAATGCACTATGAGAAGCACGTACAGAGCTGGAATGACACCACTTGAAGAGAGTAATGTCCAGTATGTTTGAGAACAGTAGCCCAGATTTTCATGCTCTGGTACCCCACAGGATACCAGGCAGCAACTCAGATGTGTTATAAGCACTCTGCTTAATCAATACTAAAAAAAATCAGGCCTAATCAGAAACTCCAAGCTACAGAAATTAATTTGCATGTTTTATCAATGCAACTTCACCATAAAGCCAGCTAAGAAATTAATTCATCAATCTAACCTGTAAATCGAAAAAGGAACCCTACCTTTAGTTTTTAGCTACTGGAACATGCAGAAACTGTGCAGAGACCAGAGTCCCCATATGCACAAGTTCTGCTATAGAACACGCAGAGTTCCCCCTTCAACAGACACTGCAGGACTATCTTCTTCCCACACTTCTGTACTGATTGTAACTATGTGAAAACCCCAGCTCTGATCTTCACCACTTAAGAGATGCAGAAAAGCAGCAGCTAAAGGATTTGCTCATGGAGTTCAGAGTTGCAGTCAGTGCTTCCCAACAAGAGAGACTTCACTGGCAAGCTTTCAAGCCTGTTCACTGGATCTTGACGCGTTACACAAGGCAAACTCCAAATCAAGGCAGCCATAAGCACCACACTCCAAGAGCAGGGCCACATTTGGCAGGAATCAGCCATAGCACGCAAGGATGGGCTTGGAGAATCTCAGTACAAACAGCCAATTGAACAGCAGCCACTGACCCATCAAATAGGAAAGGCTGCTGGCAACCTGAACCCAACTGCACAGAAAGAACATGCAGAATATGTAACTACAGGTGTGCCCATTTCACAGCCCAGCATGCACTTATTTCTTAAACCAGCACAGACCATCTTCTTCCTGAAAACATTCACTCTCCATGAAAACCTCAAAAGACTTTGAAAACCTGGCCATGGACTTAAGTTATGGCTTTTAGGGACACAGTGCTGGAGGTTACTCAGAATCCCATAGTGGTTTGGAAGGCATCAGCCACGGGCAGGGACACCCCCCACTAGCCCAGGCTGCTCTGCCTCTGGGACCAGGTGTATAATCCTGCGAACAGGATTAAGCACCAGCCAGCCTTAACACAGTTAAATTGTCAGCTCAGCTTTCAGGAGCACACAACATGAGATGGCTGACAGCACTACCACTTGTACTTCCCTCTGAGCTTTAGTTTCCCACAGTGTTGCACAATCCACAGTGTACCAAGTCTGCCTAAAACATGCAAATACTACTGATACAGAAGTGATTCAGACTTGAAGTGTGTCACTGGCTAGACAAGGAGATCTTTAAGACTGAGAGCAGCCAAGTGCCACCCTTGTCCACTCTATGCTTGCCCCACATGTGGCACCACATCGGTACACAGTGCTCAGAGTGAGTGTGAAGAGCCCAGGCAGACCTTGGCTCACTCGGGTATTTTCCTTCTGCTGAAGAGTTAGAAAAGCATGGACAAGACCAAGCAAATGCATTTCTCTTCAAAGCACCAGGAAAAACTCTTGTCTTTTGCCACTCTGACCAGAAGTTACCAAGAGATGAAGAGATGTCAAAAAAAGTGCCCTGCTCTGTAATTCTGAAGCATAGCAGCTTAGCCAGGTGGGAAACTAAGGCTTCCAGACATTAAGTAACTTCACCTTTAGTCATCTGCTTAAGAGCACCTGCCAGCTCTGCAGCATCTCTTCTCTATACAAGTGCTTTGAGCACAAATCTGTATTTGTTAATCTCCATCTCTGGGTGAAGCTTGCAGGAACTGTTACCTGTACATAGGTACACACAGCCATGGCTGCAACAGGATCAGGCAGCTCTGGTTTCACAGCCTTTATCAGAGATCACACACAACAACAATGTGATCTTCTCTCCACGTCCTGGCTTGCAGCAGGCAATCTGCTGATTTACAATCTGAACAAGCACTCAGTGTCACAATCCTGAACCAGCTTCTGCTGCAAGAATGCCTGAAACTTCAGTGCTGGGAAGATGTCCAGACAGATTTGTAGCAATTTTCACTTTATCTTTCAGGCAGAAATGCCACTTCCCTCTCAAATATATTTTGCAGAATTATTCTACAAAAATTCTCAGTCCCCGCTCACTTTTAACTCTGGACACTCCTCACTATCCTAGGTGGATAGGTGACCACCTTCTACAAAGATAGCTTATAAAACTTGATTGAATGACAGGTCTGAATTTCAGAGAACTCAGCAGACCACCACACTAACTTGCAGAATTTTAGGTTTTATGTTTCTGTTCCCATCCTCAAACACTCATCCTACCTTGGTTAGCACCTCAGCTTTTCTTTCTTTTCCTTTTTCAGAGGCCAGCTGAGCCAACCTGAGGGGTTCAAGAAACCTGCAGGTACTGAGGGAAGGGGTTTGGCAGAGGGGAAAAGAACATCACAAGGTTATAACACCTGCACTGCAGTCCAAGGTGGTCAGTGCAAACAAGTAAGAGGCTGCAGACCAGAAGCCAGGAAAACTGGTGCACTGGCACTTGCACAGCTGTGGCAGAGGAGGGGTCTCTGCCTCTCCTGATCTCCTCCTCCCCAAAGCAGCACAACACTGACATAATTTTCCTTTGGCTTTATAGCAGCAACCATGGAAGACCCAAGGAGAAAGCAACACCCAGTGATAAATCACTGATCCAGCCCATTCCAGAGCTGGACAACCCCACTTCTCACCTGCTAGAAGCAACAGGGAAAGGAAATGAGCTTTCAGGCTCCCCCAGAGAGGACCATTAATTCAGTCAGGTTCTTCACATTTTTGAAAGATGGGTACAAAAGCAGCCTACACAGCACCTGCCAACAGACTCACAGTATAGACTGGGTTATTCAGAGCCCAGCAGTGGAGATGGTATAGAGGTTAGGTTATCTGATGTACAGCTGGCATTGCCAAAAGTCATCGCTGGCCTAAAAACAGAGTGACTGAGGCTATCTGATCACAGACTCATACACTGAATTATCCCCAGTTAACCCCTTAGGGCATAAATTTGGGAGATAAGGAACTCTACGCTGCTATCTTATTCTGAAAGAATAAACCACTTCACAGTGACTTGCTCACGTATTAAAGGAATTTGATGAGGCTGTTTAGACAAGTACATGAGTAAGGACAGAACTAGCTTCCTTCCAGGAAGCAATCTACTCATAGCCTTTAATGGAAATCTCCAAATACTTGGGAATTAGCTGTTTCGCTGTATTAAGGAAAACTTCATCTTACCCTTTCCCCTAGATGAGGTAGTTTTCTACACACACTGAAAACAGAAAATATGCTAAAATATAGCTAAACTTACAAACCATGTACAGTTTGCAGATGAGCTTTTAACTCCTTTGCTGAACAGCATCTGTGCTCACTGCAGTTGTAAATGATGTCGGTCTCAGACCTTCATGCATTCATTTTCTCCTCTACAGTAACTAGTGCTGGAAGTCAGAGTCAAGCAGCCCTGGAATAGGTTGCTCCACAGCCCTCATAGCCACCAGGACAGATGTGTCCAGTGTCAGGAAAGAATGAAAACAAATTCCTACCCTCCATGGTTTTTAACTAATATTGGTTAAAAAACAAGTTTTAGCTGCTGCTGGCTAAAGATAATATTTTCAGAACAGCAGCACTAAAAATTCTAGTGATGCAAATGCAATTGGCCTTTCAGTCACATTTTTCCCCTAAACAGGACACATATCAAACATTCCAAGGAAAAAGACAAGGTGAAAAAAACACTTTGTCTTCATGCTATGAGCTGTTCTAGCCTTCTGTCTTAACGACCCTGCAAGTCAGAAGATAAATTACAAAAAAAAAAAAAAAATTAAGTCTTGTCAGCAGGAAAAGTTTTGATCCTTTCAGCAAAACAGCCAAAAATTTTTCCCACACTGAAAAAGTCAACTTGTTTCAGCTTCCACATTACATGAAGTTTTGTCCTTTTTGTCTAAATACAAGGTTGCTTAAAACAGAGACAAGGGAGATGATGTACTGCTGTGCTTGCCAAGCAAGTGCCAGCCCTGAGAGACAGTAATTCAGAGCAGTTCAAGCCAAACTGTGCAGCAGCTGTGTAGAGGGTCCCTGCTGAGCAGAGGGGACCAGCACTCAGCACTGTGAGAGCACCCCAATCTCACCCAGACACACTACACATACAGGGGAAAACTGCATGTCCCTTCCCCATCATCAAATATTACAAACAGAATAGTTACAGATAACATGCTTCTGTGACAGGTAGGACAAAGCCCCTTATCAAAAATGACAAATACCTGGAAAATATTACCTGCTTGCTAGGCCAGGCACTGACACCATCCTGCCCCCCATTAATCAGGAGAAGGTTAGTTAATATTTGAGTAGGCTGTTACAGCTCAAGACAGAGGATCACTGTGCCGTGCTCTCAACTAGATGCCTTACAAAAAAATAATAAAGCTGAAGACAAATGCACAAAAAAAAGACTGCACAGACCAGAACACATCTCACAGTTCTTTGATGACAAGGCATGGCATTTCAGGAAATAGGAAGTTCCCATCATTTTGTAAAAAACAGAATTAAACCACGAAATGAGCCCAGTTCTCTGCTACATCACCATCTCCACTGAGCTCACACAAACCGTGCTGGCCCTCAGCAGCCCGGCTAATCCCACTGGGTGCTTAAGTGGAAGTAGCTGTCTCAGAAGCGCTGGAAAGGCAAGGGACCCCAAAAAGTTCTGCCAAGTGTCACCCTGGTGATTAATCAGCTTTTCTGACTAATGTCAGAGCTGACAAATCCACCTCACTGTATCTGTTCCCCAGCTCAGGCAGCACCAAGCCCAGCATTGTGCCTGGGATGAGACCCACTGGGTACCTGGGTTTTCAGCATCACACATTTGCCAACAGGGCTCAAATGCAGCAGCACAGCAATCGCTGGAGATTTGAGGCTTCCTTACATTTATTTAAGTGAGCTCAACAACAAACATGGTGATGAAGACAGTTTTGAGAAGGTGGGTATACAACATCTTTTCTGCCATCACTAGTGGAGTAATAGCCTTAAAATCATAGCTGTAATTCAGGCTCACTTAAAAGCTTCAGATCTTCACTGAAACCTATCAAGCTGCTCTGTTTTCTGCTCCCATTCACCCCAGTAATCAATACCTGGGATGATGGGAGTAGGAGTAACTGGCTCCCAACCACTTCTCAGTGATGCCACAGCTTGTGACATCACGACTGTCTCCATGGTGACACAGCAACATAACTGAATTGAAACAGAAGGTGGCCAATTAGAACAAGAAAACTCTTTTGTGGTTGGAACCATAGTAATTAACAGAAATAAGAGAAACTGTTATAGAAAGCACATAGTTCCAACAATAAAAACCTTGCTTTTAACTTGTTAGGTGAACCTAAACCCCCCCAACCCACAACTAAGTATAAAAAAGTCCTTCTGGATTGGAAACCCCATGATGTCATTAGCTGCATTCCCAGCTCTTACAAAACGCTGAGCACAGCCTGGATCTGAGAGGTCATTTTTCACCTCCCCTCACATCAAGTTCTCCTCTCCACTGGAACCTGCCCACATGCTCTGGAGGCTGCTCAGCCCACAGGAGTCAAGGAAGGCCCCCAAGCTGAAGTACCTTTCAGCCTGCTACAACTAGCACAGATGTGTGTGAGGGCACACAAAAGAAACCAACCCAGGCCACCAATTCAGAGTGACTCATGCCAGCTAAGTCTCCGCCCTCAAGGATGAAACACATTCAGGGTTTGGAATAGATGATATGGACAAGATCTGAACCCTCTAAGTATGTATATTGTTTTGTTTTCAATTTTCAAATCAGAGGCACACAGGAGCAATCTCAGCAAGTGTCAGTTAAGCTGTGACGGTGCAGTTGGGGGTACATTAAGGCAAACATAACCCTGACTAACCTTCACGCTCCATCCTACAGAACACTTAACCAGGGTACCTGGAGTGAGGAGAGCTGCACCTAACACAGAAGCATGTGACGCAGCACATGCTCTGGCTGGAGATTAAACCCTCCCAGGTAACCCTGCTTCCCACAGCTCCTGTGAACAGACCTGCTGTGCTTCTCTCCTGCAGTTCCATGGCAAAGTGAAGCATTCACTGCTGGCGGGGGAGACAGAGCACACAGGTCCCTAGTACTAGCACATTCATGGCACGTGGAGACCGGACAGCAATCTAGTTAACATGATAAGAGGCACAGCTGGCTAAAACTGAACCACCTTAAAAAAGATGCTGAAAAGCACCACACCATAAAAACTAGGATAAAAATTTTAACAGGTATCTTCGCAGCAGCAGCAGTTCTCAGTCATAATTCATTCAAGTGAATCTTTGTACATAACACTTCTACCAGCCCCTACATTTCAGTCAGGTGCAGTTATTTCACACACAGAAGCAGGACTTGAGGTAAGGCATTAACAGTGATTGGAGTTCCTGCTGGGATTCACCCTGCCATTAAAACAAGCCATCCTCTGGCACACATCTGAGAAATGGGACAATAGGACTTCCTCAAGCCTCTGTCACCAGTGAACAGAGTTGGTTCAAACAGCAAGCACAGCTTCCTGCACACAGTTTCTGCCAAGCAGCATCCAAGTGGCTCCAGCTTTCACACACTAGAGTTCAACCCTTCAAAAGGCTTTAGTTCATTTTTTAGTTAATTCTAGCCTCAGTGTTCCTGGTTTACCAGGTCGTTCACCCAGAAGTGCAATCATATTCACCTGCTACCTGAACACACCATCACCCACACCATGACATGTTTGCTGACAGAGTAAGAACTAGAACAGAGCAGAAAACATGGTTTTCTGTATGAACCAGGCCTTGCAGCAGTAGAAAAAGCCATTATCTACAGAAGGGAAAGAAACTAGGCAGAGGCAGAAATAACCAGCCTCTGAAGTTATTTTTAGAGCTGCCTCCCCCAACACCAAAGATATTCAGAGATGTTGGGGGGAAAAAAATAAAAATCAAACGCAAGCACACAAACAACAATGCCAGAAGAAAGCAAGACAGTGCTTTAAAGTCACTGTTGCCACTAGTGCAGCAGCAGTGATAGCTGGCCCAGTTGTGTCTTCTGATTCGGGGCAGCCTTGATACCCTGGGCTCTGCTTTGCTCAGGGAAGCTGTGCCACACAGTGCAGGGACACAGCGGGATGGTGCCAGCTGGGCAGTCATTGCTGTGGCACAGGGGAAAGGACAGGCAGCACCTCCAATCCCCTGGTACTGGATCCAATGAGGGTGAAAAGGCCTCCGAGATTGAGTCCAGCCTGTGACCCAACACCACCCTGTCAATCAGGTCACAGCACTGAGTGCCACGTCCTGTCTTTCCTTAAACAGCTCCAGGGACAGCGATTTCACCACCTTCCTGGGCAGTCCGTCCCAACGTCTAATCACCCTTTCTGTGAAGAAATTCCTTCTCATGTCCCCCCCCCCGGCCCTGGCCCAGCCTGAGGCCATTCCCTCTCCTCCTGTCCCTGTTCCCTGGAGCAGAGCCCGACTCTCCCGGCTCCCCGCTCCTGGCCGGGACTTGCAGAGCCAGAACGTCCCCCCTGAGCCTCCTTTTCTCCAGGCAGAGCCCCCCCAGCTCCCTCAGCCGCTCCTCGTCAGATTTCTGTTCCATTCCCTTCCCTAGACAGCGGGGATAACAGGCTGGGCACTGTCCCGGCACTCTGACAGCGCACAGGGCGCTCTCTCCGAGCAGAGCCCGCGGCATTCCCAGCCTGGCCCGGCCCTGGCCGCGCTCACCTCGCCCTACGGCCCTGCTGCAAAGCGCGGCGGCCGCAAAGCGCGCCCGGGGCAGCGCAGGGCCGGGGCAGGGCCGGCAGCACGGAGCGATCCCGCAGGGA